>CAUYRT010003679.1:0-69415 GCA_963574885.1 Lepilemur ruficaudatus | reverse complement strand
GCTCAAGGTCAGGAGTTCGAAACCAGCCTGAGCAAGAGCGAGACCTCGTCTCTACTATAAATAGAAAGAAATTAATTGGACAACTAAAAATATATAGAAAAAATTAGCCGGGCATGGTGTCGCATGCCTGTAGTCCCAGCTACTCGGGAGGCTGAGGCAGTAGGATCACTTGAGCCCAGGAGTTTGAGGTTGCTGTGAGCCAGGCTGACGCCACGGCACTCACTCTAGCCCGGGCAGCAGGGTGAGACTCTGTCTCAAAAAAAAAACAAAACAAAACAAACAAACAAACAAAAAAAAAAACCAGAGAACAAAATTTACAGAAATCAAGAATTTTCATGTATACCAATAACAAGCAGTAAAAAGACAAAATGGGCGGCAGGAGGGGACACTTCGCATTTATAATAGCAACAAAATAAAATACCGAAGAATAAATTCAGTATGATATAACTATATAAAGAACAACTTAAATACTACTGAAGAGTACAAAAGTAGACATCAACAAATAGAATGACAAACCGTGATCTCGGTTAAGATGATTCAACATCTAAAAAATACTCCCTAAATTTACTGATAAACATAACATGTTACCTTCCCTATTAAAAAAACCATCAGGTCTATTGATTTTCTTTTCTTTTTTTAGCTAAACAGGATGATTCTAGAATATATACAAACAGTTTTAGGGAAACAACAAAACAACACACAATGAAATAGAAAGAGGAAAGAACACACACGATTAGATTTTAAAACTTCAATCATTAAAATAGTATGGAAGAGATGTGGCTTCAAATCAGTGGGGAAACGCTATGTTATTCACTACATAGCCTTTGGACTACCAGGTAGTTTTCTGGGGGGAAAAAAAGCTGGATTTATACCTTACATCCTATATAATTTCTAAGTATGTAAAAATTTTTAATATGAAAAAATGAAACCACAAATGTTCTAGGAAAAACCATGAGCTAATTCCTTCATAATCTTAGAGAAGAGTACTTTCTAACTATAACTCAAATCCAGAAGCATAAAAGAAGTCTGATCAATTAAACTACATATGTAAATGTCTGCATGGGAAAAAAATATGAGCACAGTCAAAAAAAATGACTAGCTTAAAAAAGTTAAGCAGTAGAATGTGTCTGAGTGTGTGTGTGTTGTGTACATGTTGATGAAAGGGGATGACTCTTTAGCCGAATTAAATATTTAAAAACTAATCAAGAAACAGTACTATAAACATATGCTTTAAAGAGGTAAATACCAGAAGAAACAGCTAAAAGTTTCCAAAAAATGATTCAACATATACTATATTCTCTTCATTTAGAAAAATTACTAGGAAAAATTCAAATTAAGTCTTTTAACTCTAAAGAAAGTGAAGCGGACTTGAACTTCAGGTTCAAAAAAAAAATCCCTCAAGCAGTGATATTTACCTATTATCAGATTAACAGATGAAACACTCTTGAAATGTAACTTGTGTTATAGTCGTTAATAGCTGCCTTTCTGTTCTACCTATCTTTGAGCTATTTAGTACAAATATCAACTCTGCTTATCAAGATATGATAACTTATAAATTTGTAAACTTATAAACTTATAAATGAGGCAGAACTAAATGACAGTGTAAAATGGTGATGGCTTTCCAATGTCACCTATATGACAGCTATAAAAATGCATTTTAATAGAAGAGGCATGCAACAATTAGAGATTTCTGAAGTCTCTAAACTGACCAAGCTAAACTAATTTGAAACTTTTTCTTCAAAAAAGACAGGGAAGAGGTAGTATTAGTGATAAAATGTTCTCTTGTGTGCAAACTACAATAGAAATTTCTAACATTTACACTTCCCATTTTCTGTGTATGCATGTGTATAAAATTCATAAGGACAACCACACCAATGCTGTGGTTAAAAAATAGCACCCTAATGGCAAACACAATCTTAAGATCATCTCACATGAGAATTTTTCTCTTTCTCCAAATATAACCAACCAGTAAGAATAATGTACACTCATTCTCTTTAGGCAAAATAGTGTCCTTAATTGAAAACATTGTAAAATACTATAGATCCTTACTCCGGCCTCTCATTGATTGTTCCCAATTTTGCTAGAAGCCTAAACAGTCTTCCATTTTGAACCTCCTATAAAACATTTTAGAAAGAGAGAGAATGTTAATATTCCAAATTAACTACATATAAAAGCCAAAATATACAAAAACTGGTATCCTGCACCAATATTACCTTTAAACATATATACTCTAACATTTCCATCTCCATTTTTTGGTTCTACTTTTAAACACACTAAGTCCACTTCATTTAATAATAGTACTCAAGATTATGGAGCTGACCACTTTCAGGAATTGTTAAAGTAACTTACATGAAAAATCAAGATTTGTCAAATGACTATAGCAAAGCCATGAATGAAAAGAACAAAGTGACCAGAGGACATAAGGAATTAAAATACTAAACATTCAGTTTGGATGAAAATATCTGCAATCTTAGTAAACTGGGCACTACATGCAGTACAGTGATTACTGTATTTTACATCTATTTATACAAACAGATGCAAGTATATTTATACACACAGATACATTCCATTAACTACACTTTTTACCTTTGCAAGGTCTTCCTCTATGACATCATTTCTCATTTGAGCAGCATCCAATTGAGTATAAAATCGAGCACCAATCATGGGCATGATGTCATTTACACTTCGCATCCTATTCTGATCAGTCAACAAATACCTAACCAAAATAAAAGAGGAATCACTTGAATGTCCAACATGCAATTTAAAAACAACATAACCCACAAACAGCTGTTGCTGTGGCAATCATCTTAATGTATACAATTTTGAAAACATTTTTTCATGCAAGTCATTTTTATGCTTAAACATTGCATTAATTTTCTCTGAAAAATTTTAAGAGCCAATGGAACAACTGTAAACATGTTTCTCCTCTACATTTTTACTATTATGGAAATGAGAAAGCAAAGTAGAGTAGGGTTACACTTACCCATTTCCATTCTCAAACCCTTCTTTACAATGACTCTAGATGAAAAGCTTGTTATAAGCTTTTTGAGAGGAGTAAAATAGGGGATGGTTGCGAGGTGGGGAGCCTTTCCTATTGCTCTTCAGAGACAATTTGTCAAACTAAAACTGGGTCTACAATTTTGCTAAACTGAATGAGCCCAGCTTTTTAGGGAACTGTGTCCTGCAACTTTATCTACCAGCTATCACTATATATTCATTTCTGAGAAATCTTCATGCATTAATAAACCAGAAGAGACCAGTTCAATTTCTATCATTATAATGAAGGCAGAAAACAGTATATACTTCAAGGGCTGCCTGTCAGAATACAAAGATTCTCTATCTCCTATTATTGTTTATTCTATAGGTAAGCCATTCTTTGACTTTCATGAGAAAGCAGCCTCCTATTCCTTCACTCTTTTGCTTGTAATTCTCTTATTTTCTTCATAGATCTTATTATCTGAAAATATCTCATTTGTTTATATGTTTATTTACTTTCTCTCCATTAGGGTATAAGCTCCAGAAGATGGGAATTTTGTTCATCTTGTTCAAAATATCCTCAGCATTTGCCACATATTAATAGTAGGCTTTCTTTTGAATAAATGGTTATACCTATGTGAATAATCTACGTCTCAGCTATTCATTTGTAATTAACTGACTTATTTACATCTAGTTAACCATATTTAAAGTTATTACAAGCTATGTATGTGACTTTGGCAAGTTATTTTACCTCCCTTGGATTCAGTTCTGTCATCTCTAAAATGGAGCTAATAATAGTACCTAATTTATAGGCTTATTAGGAGAATTAAATGAATTAATTCACGTCAAGCAGTTCGTAAGTGCCTGATACATGGTTTATTGCTCTATAAATTTTAGTCTGTGTTTATTAAAGTATGACTTTTTTGTTTATTTATTTTTTATTAAGTAAAATTTCAAATATTTATGAAATTATAGAGAACAGTAATATTACGAATCCCCATGTATCATCACCCAGTTTCAATAATAATTAACATATGGCCAATTTGTTATGTTTATATCTTCTACTCCCACTTTTTCAGAAAAGATAATTTAGAGATTATAACCTGAGATTACTTGAGACGTCCTAGGTATTTGCAAACTAAGACTAGGAATCACTGCTGTGATCATATATAAAACAAATATTTTTATTTAAAAGATAAATCATCTTGTTTATTAATAGGATCCAGACAATCACTGGCTTCCAGCACTCTGTCACAAGCAGGACATTTACGCCAGTGTAACAAAGATCAGGTGGGCAGCCCCATCCTCCATCCCCCAATTCCATACCCCAGGGCTGGTCCAAAAAGAAACTGGATCATCCAGGGCTACACAGAAAGATCAGAAGGGACAGCTGTAAGCTAAAAGAGACTGTTGATTAGGATCAATAAGTTCTAATTGCTTCTAGAATATACTAGGAAATATTTCAAGACTTCCTAGCAACTCTTGTCTAATATACCTCATAATTATAATAAAGGTGGTAGTTGCCCACCCTCTGGAATCTCCCAATAGCAGATGTATCTTAGGGAGAAGCACTTCTGTGGTGACAATAGTACATAATGGGTTTCTCCTAAGCCAAATTCATTTCAAATCTATATTCAAGGATTCTCTGGAGTAAAGATATTAGAGCATAAGTAGGGGACCCTCTACAAACATGCTTTCCAGAATGGGTGTTTTGGCCATAGAGTACATAACTGGATTATATCTGAGGCTTATTCACGATGGTTTTCACACTCCCTAGAGCGGCACTGTCCAAAAGAACTCTGAGATGATGGAAACATTCTGTAGCTGTGCTGTCCAATTATGTTAGCCGGTAGCTACATGTGGTTGGCTGCTGAGTTCTTCAAATGTGGCTCACATAATTAAAGAACTGAATTTTATTAATCAACATTAATTTAAAAGGTCACATGTAGCTAGTGGATACCAATACAGCTCTACAAGGTGTCCTTTGACCAAATGTTTAAAACATCAATAACTAATTTAAACACATCAGTTTATTAATTTATTCTAAAAAATATATATTTAGCCACAAAAATAAAGAAATTAAAAGTTGTTTGTGTTTTGCTTGATTTTAAATAATAGGAACTAAAACAGAATGACTGCTAAGAGGCCCCTTATGAAAATAAGCAATATCCAAACTTAAAACAAAAAAACCTCTGCCTTATCTCGTAAGATCATTACATACATTTTATCACATACTGAAACTTACAAAATCAGATTCTTCAGGTCAGAGGAATAGTTGATTGTCACCAATTCCATGGCTTTCTGTAAATTCTCTCGCTGAATTCCTGCCAAAGAGTTGCAAGCCAAAGCCAACACAACTTTTCCTAATGATATCAGATCTGCTTGCTGACATGAAAGAATAAATATAACTTTTAATTTTTATTTCATAGGTACACATGTAATACACTAACATTACCATCTAAGTGGAAAAATCACTATAAATAAGCTGTAGAACTTAGGGCAGGGTTCTCAAATATTGGTGCTCATCAGAGCCAACTAGGAGCTTATTAAAAAGATGATTTCTGAGCCTTCCCCCCAGAGAGTCTTACTCAGTGGGTCTGGAAAATGGCCCAACATTTTTAAAGCATCCAGGTAATTCTGATGAAGGTAGTTTTAGGGCAACACTTTAAGAAACACAAAGCAATTCATATGCTAACTACAGACTGCTGCTGCTTTTAAATGTTCTTGGTTTTTTAAAAAACAATTTAAAATTTAAATAGAGCTGATATTCTTCTCTATTACAAGAAATTTAAGATTATTATACACTTGCTTACATTTTTCTCATTTTCCATGACTCCCAGAATATAGTGGGAGTATAAAGAATTATTTGAGGGAAGTTACCATTACAACATAATGTTCTATCCCATTACGGACATAAACATTAACCTGATTTTAGAGCAAGTTCTCTAGAACATCAAAAATGCTGTCAACTTCAATGATATCCCATCTGTCTTTGTTTCCAAAGAGACTATTTTTAATCACACTATCACAGATCTCTGAACTCTGGAACTACCTGTTTTTTTTTTCTTTTAAAGAGGCTTTCCTTCTAAAAGCATTTTCAAAAGACAGTTGGCTGAATTAAGGTAAGCTCTTTTTCATCTATTATAACTCCAAGAAACAGAATGGTCATCCCAACTGGCCCTGCTTGGTAGGCAACTATTAATAACCACATGGCATGGAGAACGGAGTAGCTCAGAGTTAACAAGAAATCATTTCAAGTAATTTCTACAGAACGTTTCTGTAAATCTTCAAAATCTGAGCTCTCATCTGAATTACTAGATACATGTTCATTTACTGAGTGTTGGTTTACTATAAGAAGTTTTCAAGCCTAGCTGTACATTAAAATCACCTGAGAAGCTTAAAAACAAAATAAAACACACAACAAAAACAAAAATCATCTAGTGGCCATCCCCTCATGGCGCTGTATTACTCTGGAGTAAGATCTAGGTATTGAAATTTCTCAGAGCTTCCACAAGAGATTTTTCTGTGCAGCCCGGGTTGAGAACCATCAGTTGAGTAGAATCAGCATATTTGGGAAATAACTAGCATATTTGGGAAACTAGCATATTTCAATCACTAATGAAATTTTAGCACTATATGGCTACCTTTAACAACATTTTACCTAAATAATAAGGAATAACAGGAAGGCAAACTCCATTACTAAAATAACATTTCAAAGTTCAAATTTTAAAATGTATCCCAAACTAGTATTTGTGAATCTGACACTTTAAACACAAGATCTTATAATCAGCAAAACAACAACAACAACAAAATATCCAAACTGATTAGATCAACTACTTTGAATCTATTGGGAGAAGAGATGCCAAGGATTCATGTCAGAAAAACTTTTTAAGCTTCACTGGTGGTAGAGTTGGGAGCCCAGAATGGCAGGAGGGAAGCTGGCATGGGAAAAAACACCATTACTGACCCCACCGTTTCTGTTCTCTGGAGGACTCTGCTATGAACTCTAAGAAGGATTCCCCACAATCATACTACAGATCAGGTAAAACAATTCAAGTTATATTAATGAAATTATAGAAATCTTGGTCAAAAGAAATCAGTACATGTAAATGCTAGCTGTAAATTTCTATAGGTATTTCAATCTAATATATTAAGCAAAGCAAACTGTAGATGGTTGTTATCTATCAAGTATTTGAGCAGCAGGTACTAACACACAACCTCCCAATCCTTAAAAGCAGAATTTTCAGACTGACTCCATCCTGAATTGATGCTCCTCCCTCCTAGAATACTCCATTATTCCCTATTATGAGACAGAAAAACAAAGGTCCAAGATAACTAAAGAACTGGATGGGTTTAAAAAGTAAGAATATCTGATTTTGAGTGTATCTCACCACCTCTCTAAAGCTGACTCAAGGTGGGAATACTCACTTTTAGAAATAAAATATGCATGTGACATAATCTGGATTAAATTAGAATTGATTTTTTGAAACAAATGAAGTTAATGAAGTCTTGTTTAATTGAGAAAGTTAACATCATAAAAACTCAAGAACTCTCCTTTTCTTATTTCCCAGCTACATAATTTTCCATTTGTTATTTTGCTTCTTACCTCCAGCTGGTTTTTCCCCCCATTTGTTGAATTCAGGAGGTTTTCCCCCCAACTCATTTTCAGTTTCTTCCTGATTCTTGATTTCTTGATTTCTTTCTCTGATTCTATCTATGGCTCTACTTATGTCCATTTTACTGAAAGTCAGTCTCTATTCACGTGTCTGAAACAGACTATGAAAAATAGACTACAAGAAACAAGGCACTCCTTTCTTATGTTCCCTCTTCTCTGTAAAAATCACACTCCCCTTTTTAGGACTATCTTTAATTCCATCCTATACCTTACTATAAGCTATATGAAAAGTCATCTATACATATATACCAAAAAATAAGAAATAAAGGAAAGAAAGGCTGATATATCCTTTAATGCTGAAAAAATAAAGAGAAAGTGACAATTGATTGAAGGTTGCCTCATTTTATGAATGAAGGCAGTTCCTGACTTACAAATTAGTTGTCCTAAATGCTTAACAGCTGGTTGTTTAGAACTCAGGGATCATTTTTTCTTATGAAGAGTTTTGTTTTTCAAGGTAACTACACAACATGTAACATAACTGGAATACTGTACATTTACAAATAAAAGGTAGAAAATGCTGTGACACTCACAGAAAAAAGAAAAATCAAACTAGTCTTGTTTTATACTAGTACTTTTAAAGAAAAGGAACCCTATTCAGAAAAGAATAAGAAGACAACTGTAAGGCATACGTTTTGTTTTTTAATGTGGACAGGGGTTTCTAGATACTTACAAGTTGATGGCACTGGCTCTAAAAACGTGTAATTTTCCTTCAAAAATTTAATATGATTTGCTTGAATATATGATCACTAGTATTAACAGTCAATAATGAATCACTTTCGGAAGCACAAAGATTATGAAGAAAAATTAATCAAAGCCTATTAGTTAAGCACTAAAGTAAGTATCAGACAGAAGATAAGAAAGAAAGTAAGCTAAGAAACAACCACCCTAGATAACAAAGAGGGAGCAAATTCCCTTAGGCAGAAGAAAGCTGCTGCTGAGGAAAAAAAGAATTAGGCAGATTCCTCCTTATAGTGCCCACTAGATGTTGCTATCAACCAGGACAGCTTGGCAACTGTTGAGGTTAGGTAGGCACAAGCAGAGGGGAAGAAAGACGTGAAAAGTCTGCATACAACTGAGTGCAACGAATGCCTGTTAAGTCTTGGCATTGCACGTCTGTGGTTCAGTAGCAAAGATTTGTGCATGAATTAGAATACTAATCCTACTTAGACTCTACTCACTTTGTCCTTTTTTTTGTTCTCAAATTTTGTCTCATATAATGTGAACTAAAATCTTCTTTTAAAACTTTAAACAAAAGAAGTTGAAAAGAGAAGAGCAATGGGGAGGTGTTTCTCTATGTGATTAAGAGATTCTGCCTTATATCAAACCTCTGTAAGTTAATAAATGTTCAAAAAAACCAAAAACTTCTTACACACAAAGAACTAAAATCGTCTTAAAATCACAACTGTCTAGCCTAATGTGAAGTACTGCAATACAAACTGAATGAGATGAAATATTTACTTTAATCACGTTACTTGCGGAGTAATCAAGGTGAAAGCAACTATTCTTAATGCTTAAAAGGATAGGTTCTTACTCTTCTATACCTTATATTGAAATCAGGAAATAAGAAATAGCAAAATAGCTAAGAATATCATGAGGCCTAAATCAACCCTAATAGAATGAAGTCAGATAATAACCAAATTCTGATAACGTATAAAAAATAAATATGCTCTGACTAAACAAAAGAAAACGGCAATCCAACAACAAGTCTTTGAAAATATTTCTAAAATTTTATGACTGGTAGCAGAACAAGTGTTCTAAAAGTAAAAATAATTGGTGTGATTAAATTAAAGAAGTGAAAAGGGTGGCATTTAATATAATTCATTCAGCTGACTAATCTGTTTTAATCCATCCATGCTGAGGACAAATTTCCCAATCACATAAATACATTTTAATTTTGAACAGCTAGAGTCTCTGACACTGTCATTAATTCTGTATATTCCAACCTATAGGGCTCTATGCTAAGTACATCACAGTGGCTATGGAATACACATTCAAAGTCTGCACAGAGACCACCCAAGAATAAATTGAAACCTAGGCTTAAAACCCTGAAATACTTTAAAATAAACAAAATTTGTCTTTAAAATAGAAAAACAAGATTTAAATTATTAAATAAGTATTCACATTAATTCTTACTCACCTGATACTGGGCCATTAATGCCAAAGGATTATTATTTTGGCTGTTATCAAATGTTAAAACATCAAAAACTCCAACACAATTTACTCGTAACCTTTAAAGACCAAAAAATTTAAGAAAATAATTACAGTAAATTTTTTTAAATTATATACTAATGGAAATTTAACATTTCCTATAATATCAGGAAGGATCTCAGACTGTTTAGTCTAAATCCATCCCTACCCTCAAATCATCCACCATTTTAGAAATGAGGAAATTAAGGCTCAGAGATAGGTCTACTGTTTACAAAAGTGAGTAACTGACAAAGCCAGAACTGTAACTCACATCTTTTGACTAACAGGTCAGTGTTCTTTTCACCACTCTAAGCTGTTTATTACATATCCACGAAAGAGAACTAGTTTCCTAACACTTGATAAGATGTACGAGGCACTGTTCTAATCATTTTACATGTATTAACTCATTCAAATCTCTCAATAACCTTATCAAACAAGTACTTTATCAATGAGGAAAATGAAGTTAGTAATTAGCACTTGTCTAATAAGGTTATGAAAATACAACTTGAAAAAGTTAAGTTACTTTTCCAAGATTACATAGACAGTAACTAACAGAGCCAGGATACAGACCCGGGTAACCTGGTACCAGATCTTGAGCTATGCTGTCCAAGACAATTCTCAAAATTAACAGTAACTCAAAATTCAGGTGAAGTCAAGACTGATAACTCTGTATCAGTGGTTCTCAAAGCATGGGACTCAACCAGCAACAACAGCATCACTTAGGAACTTGTTAAAAATGCAAATTATCGGGCCCCATCACAGACTTACTGAATGAAAAACTCTAGGTTTATCAGACAATGTTTGCAGTAAAAGAAAACAATTTTAAAGGAAAAAACCTACAAAACAGCTGGGCACGGTGGCTCACGCCTGTAATCCTAGCACTCTGGGAGGCCGAGGCGGGCAGATCGCTCAAGGTCAGGAGTTCGAAATCAGCCTGAGCAAGAGTGAGACCCCCGTCTCTACTATAAATAGAAAGAAATTAATTTGGCCAACTAAAAATATATAGAAAAAATTAGCTGGGCATGGTGTCGCATGCCTGTAGTCCCAGCTACTTGGGAGGCTGAGGCAGAAGGATTGCTTGAGCCCAGGAGTTTGAGGTTGCTGTGAGCCAGGCTGACGCCACGGCACTCACTCTAGCCCAGGCAGCAGAGTAAGACTCTGTCTCAAAAAAAAAAAAAAACCCTACAAAACAAAAAACTCTAGAAGTAGAGCCCAGCAATTTGTTTAACTCAATCAATTAAAGATAATCACGAATCAATCTAGGTGATTGTGATTCATGCTAAAATTTGAAAATTATGGTTCTACATAGGAAAGTTGTATTGCTATTATTTCTGTATTCCCTGAACCCTAACAATATATACCTCCTTGACCCTTCCCTCAAGAGTTTTGGTTAATAACCAGGTATTTTGTTAAAAATTCAACTTTTTTTTTAAACTTACAAATGAACTCAAAGTCACAGCAGTTCTTCTGGATGGAATATATGAAAAGGCAGAATTAAAACAAATCATCATGCTTTGTTTAATAAGCTGTCAAATGAAAGATGCTCAAGAAAGAAGCCAAAACTCAAATGCTAGTACCTTGTTTTGCCAGTTATCAGAATCTTTGTTGGGTCCATAACGCGACATGCCAAACCAGCTGTATGAATGGTACGCAATGCAGAACTCAGTTGGACAATGTATGCCCAAATGAGAGATTCTGGCAATAATCCTGCATGCTGTCTGGGCAATGGTCCATCGTGCTGGCCTATAAAACAAATTTAAAAATGACATCTTTATTTAAGCAACCAACTAAAAGACTGAAACACTTCAACCAAAATTAATAAAGAAAATTCATGGCACAACATGTCGATTTATGTGTGTGTGTGTAATTTTAGACTATAAGAAAGAATTTAAGAGAGAAGTCAGGCAAAGGTTCCTATGTCTGCAATTATACTTTTTATATCGTTAGCAGAAGTAGAGCTCTCAATGAAATGCTCTTTTCTATGACCACATAATAAAAATTACTTAAAGCAAGAATTTATACTTGTTAACCAAATAAATATAAATTCTGATTAAAAACAGGAACTGTACAGATTTCTATTTTACTTAAAATGTGGATAATCCTAGCCTATATTACTGTTTCGGTATGTGAGAGCTGTTCATTCTGTGGAATGTAAAAATCTCTATCATCATTTATGTTGAATGTTTATTTTCTGTATACTGCTCAGCTTCCTCCTCTATTACAGAAATGTCCATTAGACAGGAGATACTCAATCCACACACAAACATAAATGTAAAACACTGCATGTCACTTATGTATAATGATGAAATACAAACATAATCTGATCTACCATGAAAAGTAATCATTTTTATTCTACCAACTCTTATAACTGCTTTTTGATAATATTTTCTAGATCATGATTAATACTCAAATCAGAAGAAAATGAGGCATATAAATTTAATCCAGATTTTGCAATTATTTCAAGGAATATAACCTTATATTTATGTTATTATAAACAACCTTTTGTGAATCAGGTATAAAAGCAACAAAAATAAATGATTAATTAAGGAGATAATAAATAAAAAATAGGACCCTATGGCTTGAGATAAAATTTCTAGTAAAAAGCACATACAAAATTCAAAATTATTACTTCTCAACTCGGACAGAACTGAAGATAATACACTACAGAAAATAGTTTTAGATGACTCACAAAGTGGTTCTAGTGATAAATGCCAAGACAATGTCAAAGATGACTATGAAGAGTTTAATTAAAACTATTTAATCAATCTGGTAATAAGGAAAGGAATATTTATAGCAAACACATAGTGCTGACTGTGTGCCAGATTCTGTTCTAGTTGTTTTACCCACATCAACTCCCTTTAAACTTTTATCAACTCCTATGTGGTATGATATTATTCTCATTTTCTCAATTAGTATATTTCTTATAACATGTGATTTTTAAAAAATTTGTATTAAGATAATACATTACACAAGCAAACAGTAGACTTCCATGCATGTACGGTATGTTCAGGAAAGTTACTACCATTCAAACAATATTTTAAAATATTAGAAAAAGGACTGCTTCCTGTGAAAATTAAACATTAATATATCAAATAATCAGTCAACACCAAAAACAGAATAATTGAAGTGAAAAAAAAGAAAGGAAAAGAATGTTATCAAAGAGTGGTTCTCAACAAGGGTTGGTTTTGGCCCCCAGGACATTTGGCTCCCAGTACATTTGGAGATATTTTTGGTGTCACAATTGAGGTAGGAGACGGGGTTGCTATTGGCATGCATTAGGTAGAAGCCAGGCCATCTAGTGGGTAGAGGTCACTGCTAAACATTCTGTAATGCACAGGACAACCCTCACCAAATTATAGCCCAAAATGTCAATAGTGCTGAAGTTGAGAAACCCAGCTATAAATTAAAGCCAACAGTCATTTCACAGGTGTTCTTACTAAAATAAACTTGAACAACAACTCTATTCATATATAGGAAAGGTTATACCACATCCCCTTCAACAAAATTATGCACGTATCTACAGATGACATTGCAAAAGGAAAAACATGACCACACTATATGACCAGATTTTTAATGTGGAACAACCATGTAACCACAGCTTTCTTTTTTCAACTGTCAAAAGGCAGAAAGCAAAGTTATAAGCAAACAGAAGTCATATATTTTTTATCTATAATTAGAGTCTTTAAAAGAGCCAGGATCTAAAAAATACTTTAATGTGGACTCGAATCTTTCATCTCCCTCCACTGATTTCTATCAGTTATATATTCAGGAAACTCTTAAAAAGATTAAAAACCATAGTAAAGAATGTGATGCTTTTTTCTTGCCCCGAAACCAGAAAATGAGACCTTTCCCATATATATAAACTAATTAATAGACATCTCAAAATGGATTTACTTTTTCGCAGAAATCATTTACCCTTTAATACACATTTGTTAGAATATGACTAAAATACTGTGGTTCTTTGCAAAAGTTGAATGATAAAACGATTCGTTAAGTAAATATCAGAAAGGGGCAAAGAACAAAAAAAGGAGAAAACATACCATATTAAAGTGAAGTTATTTGAAAATCTATTTTGAAGACTGATTCCATAAGTAACATGGAATCCTACCTTTAAACAAAAGCATTTGTTTAGGGAAATAATTACATAAATGATGATACACAGTCACAGTAAGAATCATTAAATTATATTCAGAGAATATAAAAAATAGGCGAAAAAATTAATAAATGAAAGATATAATGATATAAAATGATAAAGCAATGCAAAGGTAGACAAAAACAAAACAAGACTAGAAAGAAATATATCAAAAGATTCATAATGCTTGTACTTTGGCAGTGAAACCATAAGGATTTTTCTTTTAAATTTATTAAATTTTCCAAATAGGCTGGATGTGGTGGCTCATGCCTGTAATCCTAGCACTCTGAGAGGCTGAGGTGGGAGGACTGCTTGAGCTCAGGAGTTCGAAATCAGCCTGAGCAAGAGTGAGACTCTGTTTTTACTAAAAATAGAAAAATTAGCCAGGTGTCATGGGGTATGCCTTACAGTCCCACCTACTCCAGAGGCTGAGACAGGAGGATCACTTGAGCCCAGAAGTTTGAGGTTACAGTGAACTATGATGACGCCACTATACCCTACCAGGGGTGAAAGAGTGAGACTCTGTCTCAAAAAAAAAAAAAAAGATCCAATCATCTTTATTCAGAAAGCTCATTTTCAAAAGAAAATCATATTCAGAGGGAAAAAAATTTTTTCAAAATATTCTCCGTTATTTCAAACACCAGATATTTATGTGAGTCTTCCACAACTCATCTCATCTCAGTAAATCCACAAAATCTATTATTTCCTAACTTTCTTGCAGATCAACTCCATTTCTTTTAAAAATGTAATAGGGTTTTTAAGCTGAGTGATTACAAGGATAAATTTATATGTATTTTACAACACAAAGCTATCGTTCCACTGAGCAAAAGCCATTTGCCAAAATACAGTTTGCTTGCATCTTTTTCCTACCCCACTTTCTCTTTGTGAAATAGGCATCAGCATTAGGGTCATTAAAGTGTCTGTTCATCATGGTTTCTCCTCCAGCATGGAAATCATATGCAAACACAAGAGCTGAAAATAAAACACAAACACTCATTACTGAAATCTGGCTTCAAATAATAAAGCTCACCAGCAGAAAGACAAATTATAAGTTACTACTCACAAGGCTCAGCAAATGCCTTAGTGGTAAATACTTCACGCAAAGTGACAATATTTGAGTGTTGAATTTTTTTCCACATATCAACCAACACCATGCACTTTGTATTAACAAGACGAAAACCTAAAAAAGAAAATTTTTCTACTACAGTAAACTGTAAATGAAATCTATCATATTCCATCAGAAATAAAAAAATATCATATTTATACATTGCTTATGAGGTATTAATTTCCAAAAGAAAACAATATATTTACTTATTGTCCTTTAAATTCATATGTTAAATAAATCAATTTATTCAAGAAGGTGTGAATAATCTCAGCCCAAATACTATTATTATAAAAGACGATAATTTATTTCCTTACCATGTATCCTCCGAAGGCAATATGGTAGATCATCTTTGCTATTTACAGCTTTGTAGCAAGATGTAATATACCCAAAATTACTTGATTTCTGTATCCGATTGGGGGGTGGCAGTGGTTCTAAAGGGAATAGGCTATGATAGCTGTCAACTTCTGCAGGAACTGCTAAAGTAATTTGTAAGAAGATAACTTTAAGTATAGACATTCATAAATCTCTCACAGTAACAAAAAAGAAATCAAATCTACTATAAACAATCATGTATTACAACATATTTTTGTACTATAGGATAGTGTCAATGTTTATAACAATTCTATAAAACTATGGCTTCACTATCAATAAAAATAGGCATAACTAAAGTTCATACATTCAAAAATATTTCCTATCTTTTATAGCACAATGTAAGTTTGTTTCTCAAACAATTATCAGAATATGGGTTATTGCTTAGATACTGAACATGTCTGATTCTGATGTTGAGTAAAAATCAAGATAAATTTTGCTTCTTTAACACATTAACTGCCACACTAGAAAAAAAAATTTTTCCCTGGGGCCACAGTGTTTTATTAAAACAAAATGATCTTTCCTAATTTGTTATTTTTTTGTTGTTTACTGTGCGTGAGTTATGTGCAACCCAGTCCACATTTTTAGAATTGTTAATATTAACTGTAACAAATAGAACGTCAACAAGTAAGATTTTCATGAATCAACTGCAGGGTTTTGCTTCACAAGGCCCCAGGCTCAAAACTAGCCTGAGTTAAATACAACTCACATGGCAGTCAATAAAATTAAACATTTTATTTTGTGCAAAATATATTTAGACAATGGTATTTAACACATAAATTCTTATTTTTTAACGTACAAAGAAATTCAAAACAAATCACATTAAATTGAGTAATATGTACATGTATATATATGCTTGTATATATATCAACATGTTCCTATAGATGTGGCAATCTGTACCAAAACTCTTCAAAATCAATCTTTTTCTCAGTATGAACAACTCAAGGAAATTATCTCCCCAAAATAATTAAGAGATGGAGAGCTGATAGCAATGCTCACTCCAGGTGACTAATAGTGAAAATATCAGTAATATAAAAGCATCAGAATAGGAAACTGGGCTGGGCGCGGTGGCTCACGTCTGTAATCCTAGCACTCTGGGAGGCTGAGGCAGGAGGATCACTCAAGGTCAGGAGTTCAAGACCAGCCTGAGCAAGAGCAAGACCCCGTCTCTACTAAAAATAGAAAGAAATTAATTGGCCAACTAAAAATATATAGGAAAAATTAGCCGGGCATGGTGGCGCATGCCTGTAGTCCCAGCTACCTGGGAGGCTGAGGCAGAAGGATTGCTTGAGCCCAGGAGTTTGAGGTTGCTGTGAGCTAGGCTGATGCCATGGCACTCTAGCCTGGGCAACAGAGTGAGACCCTGTCTCAAAAAAAAAAAAAGAATAGGAAACTGAGTATAAATAGGTATTAGAACAGCCATTCAGTGGAACAATATTATTTTAATCCCCAGCAAGACATTAAAAACAGCAACTTCCATGCTCCACAAAGAAAGAAAAATTGTATTTAAGAATATATAATGCATAAAGATTTGCTCATGATACTCTGTTAAGCTCCAAAAGCTGTATATCTTAAATCCAAATTTGCTATTTCCTATAAAAACTAGAAAGTTATACATTAAGATGTATTCAGTGGTTGGTTTCTCTACAGAGTATAAGCAATTTATTTTTCATTCTTTACTGCTTCCTATTTTCTAGAGCAAATGTGCTACCAGTTTTATAATCTAAAAAGACAAGTAGTTTTTCAATACTTCGAATAAGATTAATTATGTTTTCCAACAGAACATGAATCTATGCTTCCATTCTGTTAAATGTCTTGAATGACTTAGGAATGCTCATATTTTAAGTGAACAGAAGATCACTGAACATGTAGTATAATATCCACAAAGAAAATCAATAAGCAAGGAATACAGCCAACTTTAACAATGCTAACTTTTCAGTAGAGGATTTTTATTCTTTTCTTTACACTATTCTATATTTACCAAACATTTTATAATAAACATGTTTAGCATTATTTTTACAAAAAAAAACCCCACAAATGATAATTTTTGACCTCTGACTGGTGAGAAGTTCAGGTGAAACCCTATTAAGAAAACTCTCATTAATTCCAGAAAACAGGTTCAAAATGATCCCTCTTTTGCCAAATACTTTATACTCATCATCTCTCAGCAATCCTATATGGTAGGATTCCCTATGTCACAAAAGGCAAATAAGGATTACATAGCTTAGAGAGGGAGCTGGGACACAAACTCAGGGCTCTTTGATCTCGTAGTAGTCCTGTGCTTTTTTACTCCCCAGATGACATTTTGGGCATAGTGCAAAACAAGCATGGATTGATTCAATGTCACTTTCACTATCAAATCCAGGTCAAGTGGCATGTTCCATTGAAATAAAGGTAGCATAGCATACAGCCAGGTGCAGTGGTGCCAGCTACTCAAAAGGCTGAGGCAGAAGGATCACTTGAGCCCAGGAGTTCAAATCCAGCCTGGGCAACATAGAGAGACCCCGCCTCTTAAAAACCATAATAAAATAAAGGCAATATAAGGGAGTGTACGTACAAGTGAATATACCTATAACTTTTACTTTTGTCCATTTACTACTTTTATTTGAATAATCAGTGTAATTTCCACAAAGAAACCAAATGATAAATTGCTTCCTAGCTATTTCATTAAGGAGCACTTAATACAGGAAGTAATTAATTTCAAATTAGTAAAAATGTACTGAGAACCTACTATGCACTAGTGAATGCACATTAATGAAACATGGGCTCTTTTAGAGAAAAAGAACATAGATTTATACAAATCATAATACAAGGCAAAACAGCTATTAAAAAAGTACAATTCACCATGGCACTGGTTTGTAAACTTTCATACCCATCAGAATCACCTTGAGGCCTGTTAAAGCAGTTTTTTGCAACCCATCCCCAGAGTTTTTGATACAGTAGGTCTGAAGTGGGGTCCAAGAATTTACAATTTTAAGTTGATAAACGATAATGAAAATGGGGCCACTGGTCAAGAGACCACACTTTGAGAACCACTACATTATGGAAATACAGAGAATGGAGCACTTCCCAAGGGTATTAAGAAAGATCTCAATGAAGAATTGACATTTTTTACTACAAAATAAAGAGTAAGAATGCTTTCAACGGGCTAAAACAAATGAAAAGGGTACTTTGTGTTAAGGGAGTAAACAGAACAGTAACTACAACCAAGGCCTGCATGTGTACAAGGCATTCAAGAATGGCCAGATCCCATGTGGTAGGAGCACAGGGTATAGCACAGAGGCGGCTCATAGCAGAGATAAAGCTGAAAGAGGTAGACTGGAATTAGATCACAGGGAAATGTAAATGCCATGCTAAGGACTTGAAATTTGGTATGCCAAACAGTGGTATTCAAATCACCAGTGTGACAAAGAAACTGAGTAAGGGACATAATCAACTAAAAATCCTACGCTTTTAACTCCTTTATCCTGTGACCACATTCAAGCAGGTCATGATGAATTTTACAGCTTGTAGGAAAAAATTTGTGCTTCAGTAGAAAATTATCCATTATCTAAATACCCTCAGGTGTTGGAGTCTGATTCTATGGAAGATATTTTACAACCACAGATAACTGATAGCACTACAAAATAATCCTTGTCTAGACATGAATATTCTGTCCAGTGGAGGTTTAATCAACTTCCCTCCTCCCCTGTGGAAACACCAGTTTGCACATTTATTTCAATACTTCTGATCTATAACATGTCTTATATTACTGGCTCCCCTCATCAGGTAGATAAAATTTGGCACAAACTCATTTTTATATCTATATGTAATGATTTTATCTTTTTCTAAAAATTTTCTTTTAACAACCACATTTCCCAGTCTACCCTGAAATAATCATATGTGGCCTAATATTAACCTTAAAAACCTAATGTTTCCACTATTAGACAAGAATATTCATTGTTGTTCTGTTCTTGTTTTCAGTTCAATTTAATAAGTGCACATAATTAAGCATGAATAAAGGGAACGGGGTGCCTCCATCACTGTTAGCTATTGAAATGATTACTGTAGGGATACTCTAGAGATAAAAACCAAGAAGAAAATCAACTTGGAAGATTACATCTCACAGAGGTGCATTCAATTTTCAGTCTGGGGCCAAGTTCCACCAGACAGTATTAAAAACAATGATAAAAGGAAATTTTAGTTTCTTTTTCCTATTTAACTTTATTTCCCCTCAAAGAACATCACAATGATAGGCTGGATAATAGACACTGGCATCTAAGATTCACTGCAGTAAATCTGCAGCAGGGTTTCTCAACCTCAGCACTACTGATATCTTGGACTGGATAATTCTTTGCTGTGAAGGACTGTACTGTACATTGTAGGATGTGTGGCAGCAGCCCTGGCCTCTATCCACTAGATGCCAGTAGCATCCTGCTTCTAGTGATAACAACCAATAACGTTTCACACATTGGCAAAGTCCCCTGAGGTGGGTAAGATCATTCCTGGTTGACACCCACTGATCTATGCGAAACAGATTATGACTTCAGAGTTGAGAAGTACTAATTTGATAAAAGTATGAAATATAAAATGAAAAGAATGAAGATAGCAAGACTAAAGATTAATAATGAGTCAATATGAGACTTGAAGGTTAATAAAACAGTCAACATGAGAAACTAAAAAGATCAGAGTTAGAGAAATGACAAAAAGAACCATTTATTAAACCATGTTTGAATCCTGGTGTACAGGATTACATTAACTATAACCTTTAGTTTGTGGCACTCAAATCAATAGTCCATGTCTATGCATGATCTGCTTTTATTTAATTATTCTTAATAATGTAATAAGTACCTGCAAACTCAGCACCCAAAACAAAAGGCTCAGACCTTTACTATAACCTACATCTAACCATATGGTCCTCTCCACAAACCTCTGCCTTCCTTCTGTCTCCCTTCCATTCCTTTTTATATAGTTTTATTACATCTACATGTATTCCTCAAAAATATATTACGTATGTAGGCATATGTATGAGTATATGCATATATATATATATACATAAATAATACATATAATTTTCAGTTTATAAAAAGGTATTGTAATTCACTTTTTTACTTATTACTTTTTCTGCATTGTTGCATAGCAGTATACTTTCTTCATTTAAACTGCTGTAACATTCCACTGTCTGACAATATCACAATTAATTCATCCACTATCCTTCAAATGGGCATTAGGATTGCTCAAGGTTCCTGCTGCTGTGAACACTGTTTTGTGAATATCTTACACATTTTCTAATAGATAATATACAAGAGTTTGCCTCTATCTCGGAGCAGAACTGCTGGATAAGAAGGTATACAGATATTCAACTTAAGGAGTTTTCCAAAGTGGTTACAGGTTCACCAATTTATACTATCCCCACCAATATATGCAAGAACCCGTGGCTCCAGATCCTAACACTTAAAAAAAATTTTTTTTCAAATTATTATGGGTACATAATAGTTGCATATATTTTTAATGTCTGAGATGGGGTCTCACTCTGTCATAAAGGCTTGAGTGCAATGGTGTGATCATAGCTCACTGGAGCCTCCTGCCCCAGCCTCACGAATGGTTGGGACTACAGGTGAGCACACACGGCTAATCTTCCCTTAGGAGTTGAGGTCTCGCTATTGTTGCCCAGGCTGTTCTCAAATTCCTGGCCTCAGATGATCATACTGCATTGATGGGATTACAGGTGTGAGCAACAGTGCGGCCCCTAACACTTTTTTATTTTTTACATGGTCAGACTTCAAAATAATCTTACTTGTATTTCCCTAATCAGTGATGTTCAACATCTCTTCATGTATTTATTCAACATATGAGTTTCTTCTTCCATAAAATGCCTATTCTGATCTTTTGGCCTGTTTCTATTGAGATGTTTGTGCTCTTACTGATATGTAAGAGATTTTATACTCAGTTGTATACACTGCAAATATATCCTTCCAAGTTTTTTTTTTTTTTCTAAACTATAGGTGTCCTTAGATAGTTTTAAATTTTAATATAGTAAAATTTATCAGTATTTTCTTTTAGCGACAACAAGCTGTGTGTCCTGTATAGGAAATCTTTCCTTACTAAAAATGTTAAACCCTTGGGTTGGGCGCGGTGGCTCACACCTGTAATCCTAGCAACTCTGGGAGGCCGAGGCGGGTGGATCGTTTGAGATCAGGAGTTCGAGACCAGCCTGAGCAAGAGCGAGATCCCATCTCTACTAAAAATAGAAAAATCAGCTGGACACCTAAAAATATATATAGAAAAAATTAGCCGGGCATGGTGGCACATGCCTGTAATCCCAGCTACTTGGGAGGCTGGGGCAGGAGGATTGCTTGAGCCCAGGAGTTTGAGGTTGCTGTGAGCTAGCTGACACCACAGCAGTCTAGTCCAGGCAACAGAGTGAGACTCTGTCTAAAAAAAAAAAAGTTAAACCCATTCATTTATATTGTACAGTAAGAGTTTTAAAGTTTTGTCTCAGACATGTAAGCTCTTAATCTATTTGGAGTTGATTTTTTAATGTGGCTTGAGATAATGATCCAATTTTATCTTCTCCATATAGAAAACTGTCTTTCCAATGCCTTTCTCTCCCCATTGCCTTGCCGCCTTTATCACAGAATGTGTCTGGGCTCTCTTTAGCCTGTTTCATTAATCAGTTTGTCTAACCCTGTGCCATTACCACATTGTTTAGTTACTATACACTCACACCAAGCCTCTCCTTCCCCAATAAACATATGGATTCTTCATATGAACACAAACTATAATCATATCCTTCAAAATGCCTTGGATAGTCTTGGCCCTTTAGTCTTTGGTAAATTTTATATTTCATGAAAAATGCTTTTATACAAATTTTATTATGATTTGACTGGAATTATAATGAATCTATAGGTCAATTTAAAAAAACTGTCACCTTACTCATTATATCTTCCTAATCGTGACTACAGTATTTCACTCTCTTTATCTTATTTAATACCTCTTAATAAATCTTCCCTGTTGAGATCTTACACATCATTTGTTATATTTATTCCTAGGTACTGATATTGCAAAACCATTTTCAAAAGCATTTTCTTTAAATTATACTTTGAAGTGAACTGGGTACTGGTCTATAGAAATGCAACTCATGTATTAATTTTATATCTAGCTATTTTCTAAATTCTTATTTCAAATAATGCCTAACCTATAGTCACATGATTTACAGATGACAGGTTTACTTTCTCCTTTCCAATCTTTATGCCTCCAATCTTTTTAAATTTTTGCCCTCGCTTAGGCTTCAACTACAATGTTAAATAATTACGAAAAATTACAACCTGAACATTTCAAAGGTTATGACAGGTAAATCCCCTGCCCATCTAAACAGTAAAGATCAATCTGAAGATAAAACAGCCAGACATACTCCTTCTACTTCTTTGGCAAGCACGATAACACATACTGGACTACCAGGTTGAACCCTCGATTACAACCAACCGTTTTAATATTATCGCTATGGCAAATGCATTCCTACTGTATTATTTATAATGTTTTACTAAATTATATTATATTTAATTTACATAGAGTAAGCTAGGGAAAGAGATTTTAATACTATGGAAAATATTGTGGTACAGTGAGAAAACCTTGGTTTAAATCCTGACCCAGCCAGCTGTTTGCTAGCCACTGTTCCTAAAGGCAAGTGACTGCCTGTCAACTTCAGTTTTCGTCATATGTAAAATGGAGATGATAATATGTCACAGGATGTTTGTGAGGGATAAAATAAGAATTATAATAGACTTTAAAAGGAAAGGTGATTCAACTTGCATTTTACCTGGCATATCTGCTTGATCAATTTGAGCCATTGTTATTAAATGTCTGTTGATCAGCTCCTAAGAAAAGGAAATAAGTATATCTAAACACGGATTCTGAAATCCTTATTTCCTATTATAGCTAAATAAGTATTAATATTCCTGGCATGTACACTTTTTAATACTGATATTATGAAATAACACTTCTAAAGAAGGTAAGATGTCTAAATTCCAGTCTTAGATAGACCTGCCTATATGTAAGGTTGGGTTTAAGTAGCTGTGCTATAACCCAAAGCATATGACTATGTGGCTGAAAATTTAAGGTCTATTTATAAGCTGGTCAAAATTAATTCTAAAAACATTATACTGGTAGATTTACTTCTGTGAAACAAAAATATTTCCCAGACTCTGAGTATAAAATGAAATTCTACATATCAATACCTAGCCATTTACCAAAAAATAAATAAAAAACAAATAAAACTTACATTTTAAAAATATTGAGCTCTCTTAAAATGAAATTCATTTCTGAGCCAAACTACCTATTCTCAACTTACATCTATCAGCAAAAAGTTGTTTGAAGGTTAGAAATCATTGAAATTATTTATACACCTCAAACAGCCCTTTCAATAGAAAGAATATGAACTATAAAAATGTGGCCCATTTAAGTGGCTATTTTTATGTTTTATATCCTAACACATAATTACTTGAAATTTTCTTTAAAAATAAGCTTCCTTAAATAAATATACCAATTAAAACTTACACATTCCTAATTCTGCCTGCTTTAGTACAGCATATTTGATTAAACAATATGAACTGAAAAGAGCTCTCTTCTTTCCCATTCTCTGATAAAGCACAGTAGACATTAAGTATTTCTACTATGAATTCTGAAAACATACCTGTCGGAGTTCATCAGCCATGAAGAAGGAAGGTGCGTTTGCTTTTGGTTGCATATAAGCAACATGAGGTGCAGTTGGAGGATAAATATGATAGTTTGGAAAAACCTGAAAAGGTAGGGAGGGGGAAAACGTAATTGCTAATTTTCTCAATTGATAAGCTTTATCACTGTTTTGATAACATTTTGATCTATACATGATAGTGATAAACTTTAAAACATTTTTCATCTTTAAACAACAGTTTCAACAGAATTAACCTCAGGGAAAAGCTGTAACCAGAATACTTTCTGGATAAATTCATTTTTTAAAAAATCTTATATTTCAATAATCAATTTTTCAAAATTAATGAGAAGGGAAACATTTCTTCAGATATAGTAAAATTTAAACTCCAATGAGAAGGCAAACGTAGCTCGTTGGAAGAAATGTTACACAGTCAGCCCTCCGTATCTCTGCAAATACTATGCCATTTTATATCAGAGACTTGAGCATCTGTGGATTTTGGTATCTGAGGGGGGTCCTGGAACCAATCCCTCTGAGTGATGACTGTACAAACAGTTTATAGGTATTTTTTGAAAGCAACTGAAAGAAAAAAGAAAGAAAGAAAGGAATGAAAGGAAGAAATTAAAGGTGTTTGGGTACAGTAAGATAATGAAGTAACAAACTAACACTGTCCTTGTCACCCCCAAAACTGCCCCCTTCCTAGGCTTTTTGTAGCCAAACAAACAAAGTGCTAACACCTGTAAACACTTCAAACTGCAACAGTGGGGAGAACCAACTTATTCTAGGGCAGCAGTTTACTGAACAGAAGGATGCAACAATACATGCACCGACACAAAATCAAAGCACATTTTAAAGTTACCTTTTCTACTTTTTTATCCTTTCATTTTAAAAACAAACTTTTTTCCCCCACTTTTAAGAATGAATTCAGCTAACTGCTGTTGCCCACAGATTATTCTGTGCTGTATCTCAACTAGAGATCCTTGCAATACTTGTGAGGTTTCCTTTAACCTGTATCTGCAGGGAGAATAACCTCCTTTGTCTTGCTTTCGTTTTCCTTATATCACACAGCATAGTTTGGCTTACCTACCTCAGGTTTGCCATGAGCATATCTTTAAAGAGTGGTTTGAGGGGTACAAACATCATAAAAATGTGCCATTTTAATCTCTATAAAAATAGCTGAGATAGTTTTGTGACAAAAGAACTTCTATAGTCACTATATTTCTTCTTTCTAAAAATGTGATAAAATATAATAAAATGTAAATGAACATAAAATACAATAAACCAAAAGGTGGGAGGGTGGAAAACACTGATGAATCCTTACTTGAAAGAACCAAGGGAAGTCTCTGCTCTACCTATCTACCTCAATTATTTGACCTGTTTGGAAAGCTGTTTTGTCAACTTTTGAAAGATCTCTGATTTAAAAAAAAAACAAACCACAAAACGATAAGCTCTTTTATTATTTTTTGAAAAAGCAGTTTACATGATGTACAAGTACTTCTATAACTGTTTTCACATTTATTTCTCATAGGGTCATCAGGTATTATTACTGTCTTCACTTTACAACTGGATAAAGAGTCTCATAAGTACCAACATGCAGGAGTCCCAAAACAATGGCAGAACCAGGTTCGTAAATATTTCAAAAGAAAAGAAAGAAAGAAACCTGTTCTCTTTGCACTCAAATTACCTTTTAGTAAAATACCAAATTTAATCAAAATAAGTTGTTAACCAAACTTGGGGGATCAAAATCTGCCTACTGAAATCCAAATAAATTTCATGTAAGCCTACTGTCTATGATAATCGAATGTCTCCAGTTTAGATCAGCTTCCATATTTTAATGAAATCTGGATTTTGCACTTATGAGCTCTTCATCTACTACTTATTTTCCTAGAGTAAACAAAATGATTTTATAATATGGACAAAATGACGCAAAAAAGGTATAATTTATGTAACATGATAATACTTCCCTGTCCTTCTATCCCTTCCAGCCCCCCAACATCCTGCCCTTTCCCTCCTCCTGGCTCCTGTTCCTTCTCTCTCTCAGGACATCACTAATTCACTCTGAGAAGAAATCTTTCCTCCTGGACATGTTCTTCCTCTCTTGGTCTTTATGCTTTATCTGGGTCTACGCCTTCTTGTTTGTTTCACGATTCTTCTTTTTCTCTTCTTCACCAGTCCTTTGGTAGCTGTCTCCGCATCCCCAGCCATGGCTCCCTTTGGTCTGAATCTTCTCCCTCCTTAGCAATGACCACGACCCATGTCACAGGCCCCTTATCACTGTGTCACTCTACCACTCAGAGATCCAGCTGTTAAATCACTGCTGCATCTGACACATGAGTTTATCATCAATCTGCTTTCAATAACTACTGGTAAGATACTATCTACTTTCTCTAACATCTTACTAGAGGTAAAACTACCTATATCTATAAACAAGTAATCAACTCCAGTTGGCACAAGTAGTAGGTAACCCCATAAGCAAAACACGACATGAAGTACTAATATAGAGCCTAGATATAAATTATAATAATTTCTGATTAAACCAGATTTGTCCAAAACTAGAGTTATTTGTATGGTAGAACTAGATTTATCTGAAGAGATATGAAGAAGAGACTAGAATTCTTATCTAAGTTAGAAAATGAGATACTTTTTTATATCACAATAAAAAGATGCAAAAGGGGGTAAGCCTCCTCATTAATAAGAAAGATTAATCATAAGACTATAATTTCCTCTTTAATGCAGACATACCATCCCAGTCAAAGGTGCTGGAGTTGTGTCTGTATAGAAGTAAGTTGTCCCACCGACAGTTTCCTTTTGGATCACCTGACCAGAAGATGGAGTCTGAGAAACAGGATTATTAACAGGTGTAGAGGCACTAGAAGGCACCATGTAACTTGCTGGATTTGGAGTGTGACTTCTTCTTCTGGGAGCAGGAGAAGTGTGTGGAGTAATCTTGGGGGAATGAAGAGGGGAAGATCCAGCAGACAATGACATTCCTGAAGAAGATGTAAAAAAGTTTCTTAATAGAGCACTAATTGGTTTTAGAGAAAAAAACATGGAGAATTAAAATGCAAACATTCATTTGGAAGAAACATCATTTTTAACAAATTTAAAAGCAAAGATAAATGACATAATTTTGTCTTGCTTTGTTTTAGAATAGAAACTGACTAAAGCAAATGTAAAGAAGTTTCTTTTTTCAAATGTAGTCAATTTCCAAATAAATCAGTAAATTTATTGCAAGAATAGTCTCCTCCATACCAAGGTTTACGTCAGAAACTTCAATGGTTAAGTCATCAAAAATTTAATAAACTAACTTAACTGAAAAGTGGGAAATAACAGAACTGGAACTATACATCAAATTATGCCTTTAATAAAAGTCTTACAGAGACTTATAAAGACATATAAAAAAGGACTTTTATAAAAGGCACAATTTCTTTTTTATTAAAAATCACTTAAAACTGTGACTAATAACAATACAAATACCACATTCCCCCCAAATATTACAGTATTAAAAATCCAGATTATCTAATAAAGATCTACTAGATTTCTTTCAGCCAAATATAATTAACAAAATTGTTTGAAAAAGAAAAAAAAATTAAGTCTAAGTTGAAATTTAAACACTGTACTTTTTTTTAATCAAGCAGTATACCGTTTTGATGCCTTTTTGTCTTTAAATGGGCATAAACTAAAACAACTGAAATTTCCTCAGAGGCGTGCTTTTTAAAATTAGGCCAAATGACACCATAAAGTTTTACTCAACCACAACCAACAGGAAACCATTACATGCAGAGCACCCTCTGTTATGAATCTATGTGGATAAAGAGAAAGACCAATTGTCTTTACCCTTCAAGGAGAGTCCAAGCTAGCTGAGAAAACAAGACCAGTCTCATGTAAAAGACATAAAATGACTTAAATAAACACTCAAATATAAACTAATGGACTGCAACCTACATGCATAAATGTAGACGAAATGCAAATTCATTAAACCAGGTAGAGTTAATCAGAGGCTTAATGGAGGTGATCAGTTCTGAACAGACTGAAAAGGGTATCTAGAGCTACAGTTACACTTGCTGAAAAAACAGGCTTATCCAGGAACTGTTTCCTGGCTATTTTGGTGAATTCTTAAAAACCTTCACCATTGAAATAAGACACTACCTTACAATCCAAGAAAAAAGTTACCAAAATGCCTCGGGTCACAGAATTATGATCAACAGGGATATATGTTACAATTTCTAATAATTCATAAGACACCAATATTATGTTCTGAAAAACATGTAGGTGAACAAAAATACACAGAGAACTTAAGTTACACTCATCTTTTCTCTGGATAGAACTTTGTACTTTCTAAAGAGCCTGGATATAATTATTTCATCTGATTTTCTGAGCATTTAAGTAGGTAGATAGGTCAAATTACAAATATCACAGTACAGATCAGAATTTGGACAAAGGCAATTTACGTTATTTAGCAAAGGACATATGTGCAAGTCAACAGCAAAGCTGGACTCAAACCCAAGTCTCTAAATCCACACTCTAGTAGCTGCTATTGCTATAACATAATATCTACTCTGCATTAAAATTAAAATAGGCCAGAAATTCTTAAGAATATGTCCTTTTTTTTTTTTTTTTACAGGGTCTTGCTCTGTGCCCAGGCTGGAGTACAGTGGTGCTAAGATAGCTCACTATAACCTCAACCTCCAGGGCTCAAGTGATTCTCCCATTTCAGCCTCCCAAGTAGCTGGTAGTATAGATATGAGCCACCACACCTGGCTAATTTTTTAAATTATTATTATTTTTTAATACAGATAGGGTCTTGCTATGTTGTCCAGATTGGTCTCAAACTCCTGGACTCAAGGGATCCTCCTGCCTCTGCCTCCGCGTCCCGAAGTGTTGGGTCTATATGCACGAGTCACCATGCCTGGCCTCAAGTATGTCTTAAATATATCTAAAAGAAATGTTAAAAACAAAAAAACTCCTTTTTTAAAAAAAACAATGTTTATGAGAAAGCCAAGTTATGAAACAGCCAAGTTACTATATTAAAATAAGCCTAATTTTTATTTTTATTTATTTTTTTAACTCTACCAGAGCTCCATTTTTATATAACTCTATATATTACACATTTAATGGCAGGTTAATCCATACAGTGAATACTCTACTAGACTATTTTCAAAGGATAACTACTCTCACTTACCTAAAATGAAATGTAATTAGACAGTTTTTCCAAAAGCTAGTCTCTAAGCCTTTCCAAAGTAAAACTGGCCAAGTCATCAAAGATTCGTACATTTGCTTACTATCCTTACATTAAGCAACACAACAAATATAGCTACATTCTTGAGTACTTTTCATGTGTCAGGCACTAATCTAAGGGCTCCACATGCATCAGTATACTTAATCCTCACAACCATTCTGTGAGGAAGGTATAGTGTGTTCATTTCACAGAGGAGAAAACTAAATTAAAGATCAAAAGAATTACTATAAGGACAAATTAATTAAACAACAGAATCAAGATTCAAACCCAGGTTGGATTCCAAATGCTATGCTCTCAGCCAATATACTATATAGTTGCCCAGTTCTTCAGTCTCATAGGAAATAACAGAAAGGGGATCTATTACTTTATAGTAGTGCTTAGCTCTAGTATACTTAAGCTATGTGGGGAGGAGGAGTTGCGCATGGGTTGAAGGGAAGGATTCTCATACCAAAGTAGGTACATAAGTGAGACAAAAATTAGAATCTCTCCTTATGGCTGAATACATGAAAAGAGATTACCAAAACCAATCTAAGGTCAGTTAAGAAAGAAATTTGTGGATAGCAGAATTTATACTATAGAACATCAAAATTTCTCTTAAGAATTTTTAATTTGTTAAGTCATTTTAATATAAAGTAGAAGAACTGAAATTTGAGTTCCTATATCTGAGCTAAGGTTGACTGGAATTACTTAAATACATTCAAAATGTAAGCTGGGTGTGGAGGCATGCACTGCAGTTGGGAGGATAACTTGAGGCCAGGATTTCAAGGCTGGAGTGCGTTAGGATCACATCTGTGAATAACCACTGCACTCCAATCTGGATAACATAGTGAGACTCCATCTCTTAAAAAAAAAGAAAGAAGAAAAGAAACAAGAAAAGAGAAATCCAAAATAAAACATGTACAACAGTAAGCATCACCATCCATAAAGACAACAGGATATTTAAATTATATGGACAGCTAGAAATGAAATTAACCACCATACTACTGAAAAAAGCAAATCTAATCACAAAAGGCACACCATTGTGCCAGCTACCCATTTTATAAGTGTGTTAAAGGACTGAGTAAAATAGTCACATATCTACTTGGAGAGAGGCATTCTGCACTTAGAATGAAGACAATGCACAACATACAAATTCTTAAGGCCTACATACAAAACTAAGTTATAAACAACATGACGGAGTAGAACCACACTATACAGAAACAAGTAGTTAAAAATAAGGAACTGGAATTAAACACATTCTGCTCAAATGAAAGAAAACTGATTCAATGTTCAGAATTCTTAGTTAAAAATGACATCTCCCAGTGTATACTGTTTAACCAGAGGAATCTTTTGCTAAAAGGGTTTCAAGAATCCACTTAATGAAACTGACAGTTTTCTACTAATAATGATGCACATCAGATACAGCATAATAGAAGTCTGTTTTCCTTCATTAGAAATCTCTTATCTCTCACATGTAAACATTCTCTTATAATTTCTATCTTTCCCTATACGGAGGGAAAAGGCTACCAGTAGTTATCATAACACTCTGATATTAACTGGCACTCAATCAACAAACAAGCAAATATAGTAACACACAGAAGATCAGCATAACAGAAAATCTAGAAGAATAAAAATCGTATTTAAAAAATTCTAAATTAGAAATATTTCACTTTTGTATTTCTTTTTTATATCTTTTTTGTCATTTTCTGTTAGAATGATATTCTGGTGACATCATATATAATAATTTCATTATAACTTTTTAAGGGAATAGGCAAACTGACACATTTAAGTCATATATAATAAATTAATTGCTTTAGGACATTTGAAAAATGCTTCTTAAAGGTATCTAATTCAAATAAAAGTGAGGAACAACATAAGAATGCCCAGTGGAGAAATTAACTAGAACAATTAACAAAATAAAGAAATAAGATATTTAAAAGACTCTTGTAAATAATTACAGAATGCATTAGTTAGGGCTATACTATTTCTGGAATTATGAGACACTGAAATAATATGGGCACCCTCCACCAAACCCTACAAATGACATGAACACACAGAAATGTGACACTCAAAACTTGAAACTATAGGTAGGATAAAAAAGGAGAACAACAAAAATGCCAAGAGCAAGAAACTAAGCCAGAATTTAAAGCTAACAGGTTATGCTGTTGAGGTCTGGGGGACCACAATCTAAGTCATACACAGTCTCTACAAGTTGAAGTCTCTAATGCCCACAAAGGCATACATAATATGGCATTGAGCCCACAAAATGTGGTAAATGAACTAAAACCTCTGTGTAAAGCCAGACTCTAAAAAAGCTCGAAAAGAAGTGAATACAGGACCAAAACAATTCTATCTATCAGCCCACAGAACCAAAAGGAAAGCCAGTCCGTGGAACAGAGATGGAAGAAAATGAGGTGCGATGACAGTGGGTGATGTCTTAAGAGAAAAGGAAACCCCATGCCTGTCCCCATGCATACAGGTATAGGAAAGAAAATCCCTATGGAGGCTCGATGCTATAGGAACCCCAATGAGAAATTAACATAAAGTGTGATTTGCTCCAGCAAAACCCTTCAGACAGCTGGCTGAAGCAAACACCAAACTATTTTGATGAACACTTCCACAAATCGAAAGCATACAGGAAACCACTCCAGAAAATAACCCCACTTAAAAGAACTCAAAAATAAGAATCAACACACATAATATACTTGAGAATTAGCATCCTAAAAACAAAGAAGATATTTGTTCTTTAAAATTAAAGGGAGAAAACCTTCAAGAGTTGAGTTAAAATAGCAAAGTAGACAAAAATCAAAGAGAAAAACAGCAAATTAGAAGAAGGATCTGAGAAAGGTACCTAGAAATAAAATTTGGAAAAGAGTGGTTAAGAGACACAAACCAGGCCAGGTGCAGTGGCTGGCACCTATAATCCTAGCACTTTGGGAGGCCACGGTGGGAGGACTACTTGAGTCCAGGGGTTTGAGACCAGCCTGGGCAACACTGCGAGACCCCATCTCTACAAAAAATGAAAAAAATTAGCTGGGTGTAGTGGCATGCACCTGTAGTCTCACCTACTTGGGAAGCTAAGACAGGAAGATTGAGCCCAGGAAATTGAGGTTGCTGTGAGGTATGATAATGCCACTGAACTCCAGCCCAGGCCACAGAGCAAGACCTTGTCTCAAAATAAATAAACAAACACAAAACATAGAATGGTAATGTAAATATCAAGGAGAAAATAAAATATACTAGAGAAGCAGTATTCAAAGGGAAAAGATTTGTGACTTTGAAGAACTAATTCACCATATAAATCCTCGTTCAAGAAGTCCTGACCAAGAATTCTGAGCAGAATAAATAAAATCAAATCCCTCTGACCAATTATGTGAAATTGTAGCATGCCAAAGGCAAAAAAGAAAAGTCTCAAAAGCTATCAGAAAAGAGACAAACCAACGAAAGAAAATAATTATATTAACAGGAGACTGTATCAGCAACACCAGATGATGGAATATTCAAAGTAAGGAGAAAAGATAACTGTCATCTTGAAATTTACAAACAATCTATAAATGAGGAAAAAAATAAAGACGTTTTTAGTGTTTGTCACTCATGTTTCCATGGCAAAAGTACTATTAAACAATCAACTACAGTTAAGAAGGAAACTCCCTCCCCGAAAGACATGAAATTTAAGAATGTATGAGTAAATCTGAATAAGCACTAACAGCAAAAGAAGAACAATTAGACTGAGATAGGTTAACGTCAAAGTGTAACCAAAATTCTAAACAATATAACACTGAAAAGGGGCAGAAAGGCTTGGTCATTAAAAATATTTGTATTAATGGTTATCCCCCATCTGTTCCACAATTTCATACTTATCAAAGCATGCATGGTAAAAACGTAGGGGTGACCACCACATAAAACAGAAACATAATATATAACATTCAATACCCACTTCACACCTCTGAACAAATGTTAACCTGAAAGAGCCAATCCTTCCGGATGGACCCCAAGTGGCTAACGGGCCTAAATTTAAAATAGAACCAAGTGTTCTGTACTAGGGGATCATATACATACTGAGTTCCTGGAAAACCCACACCTTTTATCTTTGGGACTTCCAGGGCTCACCTGAGCCAACCAATCAGAGTTCATCTGCCACAGCCAACCAGTGCTCAGGTGTATTGACCAATCAGAACTAAACAGGTCTCAATCCCTCATTAGCATTAAAAACCTGACTAGGAATCTGGGAGGGAACTTTTGCTAAAAAATTTCCCTTTTTTCTCAGGAATGCTCCTTCCTTTTACACCAGAGGCTGTACCTCCCCAGTGTGCACACTATTCAGTAAAATAAAGTCTCTTTATTCCAAATTCCATTTCAAGGAACTTTTGTTCACACACCATATACAAAAATTACATCAAAATAGACCAAAAACCTAAATGTAAAAAATAAAACCATAACTCTAAGAAGAAAACATAGGTATAAACTTTCCTGACCTTCGGTCAAGCAATGGTTTCTTAAGATATGATGCCTAAAGGACAAGTAATCAAAGAAAAAAGATTTAAACTGGGCCTCATCAAAATTTAAAATTTGATGTATTTCCCAGGGAACTATCAAGGAAGTGAAAAGGCAACCCACAGGATGGGAGAAAATATTTGCACATCATATATTTAATAAAGTTCTAGTATGCATGATCATTTCGACAGATGCTGAAAAAGCATTAAACAAAAGTCAACATCTCTTTATGATAAAAACTCTCAACAAATTGGGCATAGAAGGAACACACTTCAAAGCAATACAGGCCATATATGACAAACCCACAGCTAACATACTACTGAATGGGGAAAAACTGAGAGCCTTTCCTCTAACATCTAGAACAAAGAGAAAAGGATGCCCACTTTCACCACTTTTATTCAACATAATACTGGAAGTCCTAGCCAGAGCAATTAGGCAAGAGTAAGAAATAAAGGGCATCATAACTGGAAAGGACGAAGTCAAATTATCCTTGTTTTCAGATGACATATTACATTTACAAACATGTAAAGACTCTACCAAAAAACTGTTAGAACTGATAAATGAATTTACACAAAAATCAATAGCATTTATATATGCCAACAGCAAATAACCTGAAAAAGAAATCAAGAAAGCAACCCCATTTATAATAGTCATAAAAAATATAAAATACCTGGGAATAAATTTATCCAAACAAGTGAAAGATCTCTATAAGAACTATAAAACACTGATGAAGGAAACTGAAGAGGCACCAAAAAATGGAAAGATAGCCCATGCACATGCACTGCAATAATTAATATTGTTAAAATGTTAATACTCTCCAAAGTGACCTACAGATTCAACATAATTCCTACCAAAACACAAATGACATTCTTCACAGAAATGGAAAAAACAATCCTAAAATTCGTATGTAACCACAAAAGACCTGAATAGTCAAAGCAATCCTGAACAAAAGAACAAACCTAGAGAGACAATACACTAACTTCTAACTATACTACAAAGCCATAGTAACCAAACACCATGGTACCTGGATAAAAACACACAGACCAATGGAACAGAATAGAGAACCCAGAAATAACTCCACACATTTACAGCCAATTCATTTTTGACAACGGTTGCAATAACACACAGTGAAGAAAAGACAGTCTTTTCAATAGTGGTGCTGGGAAAACTGGATACCCATAAGCAGAAGAATGAAACTAGACTGTTTTCTCTCACGATATGCAAAAATAAAATCAAAACAGATTAAAGACTTAAATCAAAGACTTGAAACTATTAGAAAAAAAAAAAAACACTGGGGAAAAGTGGTCTGGGCAAAGATTTTTTTTTTTTGGACAAGGCCTCACAGGCAACAAAAGCAAAAGTAGACAAATGGGATTATATTAAACTAAAAAGCTTCTACACAGCAAAGAAAACAATCTACAGTGAACAAAGTGATGAGACAATCGACAGAACAGGAGAAAACATATGCAAACTATCCACAATAACCAGAATATATAAAGAATTCAACCCAACGGCAAAAAAAAACCCTAAATAATCTGATTTTTAAAATGGGCAAAAGGGCTGGGAGCGATGGCTCTCATCTGTAATCCCAGCACTACGGAAGTCTGGCTGAGACAGGAGGACTGCTTGAGGACAGGGGTCTGAGGCTGCAGCGAGCTACAATTGTGCCACTGCACTCCAGGCTAGGCAACTTAAAAAAAAAAAAAAAAAGGGCAAAAGATCTGAATACGCTGGGCACTAGGGAGGATTGCTTGAGGCCAGGAGTTTGAGACCAGCCTGGGCAACACAGTGAAATTCTGTTTCTACAAAAAAATAAATAAAAATTATCTGGGGATGGTGGCATGTACCTGTAGTCCTTGCTACTCAAGAGACTGAGGCAGGAGGATTGCCTGAGCCCAGGAGTTCAAGGCTGCAGTGATCTATGATCACACCACTGTACACCAGCCTGGGTCACAGAGTGAGACCCTGTCTCTAAAAAACAAAAAAAATCTGAATAGACGTTTCTCAAAAGAAAACATACAAATGACCAATAGAAATATGAAAAAATGCTCAGTATCACTAATCATGAGAGAAATGCAAATAAAAACCACAATGAGATATCCTCTTACCCCAGTTAAAATGGCTTTTATTAAAAAGACAAAAAATAACAGATACTAGCAAGGACGCAGAGAAAGGGGAACATTCATACACTGTTGGTGGGAATGTACTAACAGCCAGGATGGAAAACAGTAAGGGGGTTCCTCAAAAAACCAAAAATAGAACTACCATATGATCCAGCAATCCCTCTACTGAGTATATACCCAAAAGAAAGGAAATCAGTTTATCAAAGAGATATCTGGACTCTCATGTATGTTGCAGCACTATTCACAATAGTCAATATACTGAATCAACCTAAGTATCCACCCATGATGAATGGATAAAGAAAATATGGTACATACACAAACTGGAACATTATCCAGCCATAAAAAAGAATGAAATCCTTTTATTTACAGCAACATGACTGGAATTGGGGGGGGGGGGGATTATGTTAAGCGAAATGAGCCAGACACAGAAACAAATACAGCATGTTCTCACTCATACCCAAGAGGTAAAAAAAGTAGATCTCATGGAGGTGGAGAGTTGATTGGTGATTATCAGAGCCTGCGTAGGGTAGCATAGGGTACAGTAGGGGTACTTGAAGGGGCTTGAAGAGAGATGGGTCAATGAATACAAAAATACAGTTAGGAGGGAATAAGATCTAGTGTTTGACAGTACAGTATGGTGAGTAGAGTTAACAATTTACTGCGTAATTCAAAATAGCTAGAAGAGAATTAGAATGTTCCCAACATAAAGAAAAGATAAATATTTGAGGTAACAGATATCCCAATTACCTTAATTCGATCCCTATACATTGTATGCACGTATCAAAATATCACATGTACCCCAAAAATATGTACAACTATTATGTGTCAAATTTTTTAAAAGGTCTAGTATGCAGAATATAATGAGAACTTTTACAGCTCAACAGTAGCAAAAGCCCAAATGAATTAAAACACGGGCAAAGAGCCAGCATGGTGACATGCACCTGCAGTCTCAGCTACTCAGGAGGCTGAGGAAGAAGGATTGCTTGAACCCAGGAGTTTCATTCCAGCCTGGGCAATATAGCAAGGCCTCATTTCTAATAATAATAATTATTATTATTTTTCAAAACTGGGCAAAAATTTTGAATAGACATTTCTCCAAAGAAGACATACAAATGGCCAATAAGCATAAGAAAAGAAGCTCAATATCCTTAGTCATTAGAGGGACATGACAATCAAAACCACAATGATACACCATTTCATACCCACTGGGATGGCTATAATAAAAACATGCGTAATAAAAGGTGTTAGCGAGGAAATGGAGAAAGTGGAACCCTCATACACTGTTGGCATGTAAAATGGTACAGTCACTTGGGAAAACAGTTTGGCAGTTCCTTAAACTGTTAAACACAGAGTTACTACAAGACCCTGAAATTCAACTACTAGGTATATTACCTAATAGAATTGAAAACCTACGTTCATACGAAAACTTGTCCATCAATGTTCCCAGTAGCATTATGCATAATTGCCAAAAAGTGGAAACAACCTGATAAGTGGGTAAACAAAATGTGATATATCCATACAAGGGAGTATTATTCAGCCATAAGAATAAGGAAATACTGATACATGCTACAACATGGATGAACCTTGAAAGCATTAGTGAAAGAAGCCAGACACAAAAAAGCCACATAGTGTATGATTTTATTTATATGAAATGTCCAGCATAGGAAAAACTATAAAGTGAGAAAGCAGATCAGTGGTTTTCAGGGCCTGGGGAGAGGGTAAAATGGGAAGTGACTGCTATGGGTACAAAGTTTCCTTTTGGGATAATGAAAATGCTGTATAATTAGTGGTGACAGTTGGAAGATCTTGGAATATACTAAAATCTACTGAATTGTACATTTTAAAAGAATGAATTTATGGTATGTGAATTAAATCTCAACAAAAAATAACGAATATCCATATCATTGCTTAAGGGGGAGGGGAGAAGGCTCAAGAAAACTCTATTAATCCAATAGGGGAGGGGCAGAGGATGAAATACAATGCCAAAAAAAAAAGCCCAAGGAACCTACTTACATTAACTAACGGCAATAAAAAGATAGAATATCTAGGCACAAACTTAACTAGAAATGTATACAGCCTATATTAAGAAAACATTAAAGCTCTACTGACAGAAATAAAAGGGAACATGAAAAAAGTGAAATACTCATACTTGTTATAAAGATGTCAATTCTACCCTAACCTAATCTAAGATTATAATGTTAATTAAATGAAAATATCAACAGGATTTTAAAAAATTAACCAAGCTAATTATATCCATGTGAAAAAATAAGCTTGAGAATAGCCAAGAAAACTACTCAAGAAAGAAAAACAAGATGAAGAACAACAAAAGGAATGAAGGAAAAAGTAGAGTATAACACCACAAGATATCAACAAGTGATCAAAAATACAGTAAAAAAGATATTTGATAGAGGTTCATATGAATAGTGGATCAATGCAACAGAACAAGACAACAAAATTCATCTCATATGAAAAAATAAGTGTAACATAAAGGTAGTAATTCAAACTTCAGGGGGAAGATGGACCACTCAATAGTTGTATGTGACAACTTGGTAACCATCACTAAATGACAGAATGAATTTATAAACAGATGGTTAGACAAAATCAGTAAAGGTGAATCTCCTTTTCTTTCATTACGACCATATAAATTTCATATGAATATTCAAATTGATTAAAGAGTTTAAAATAAAATGAAAGGGCTCTCAAAGAGTATTCTGAAAAAATACAATGAGGACACAAAATCCAAAGGTTAAAAAAGAAAATGTTTGTCAATTTAACTTCTTCAAAAAAAAATTACTACAGAACAAGAAAAGATTTGCAACAATACATAGTTCTTAAAATCAGTAAGAAAACAGAAAGCAATGATTAGAAAATAGACAAATTATACAACTAGCCAGTTTACAGAAAAGAAAATTAAGTGCCTCAAACATATAAAAAGATTCTCATGTTCACTGCTAAAGGGAAACTAATAAAACTAGTTTATCATTGGGCTCTTCACAGACTGGCATAGGTAACAAAGTTTAATTAGACAATTATTAAAAGGGCGAGTGTTACATAAATACTGTCACATACACTTTGGTATCTTTTTGAAGACAATTTAGCAATACCTATCGGCTAGAACTTTTTTATTGTTATGATAATGGTAAGTAATTCAAACAAAAAAAGACAAAATAAAAGCTGCGAAGTGAAAATTTTTGCCTTGCTTGTATTTGTGGCCCATAGGACTCAATGGATAAATGTCTTATGAATGAACATTAAAGTTATTTTTAAAACCATTCCAGGAAAAAACAAAAGTAATATTTTCTTCAAGAGAAGTTACAAAGGGTATTCTCTCAGAAACAAAGGCATCTGAAACCCCAGAGTGAAGATCATTCTAAACAGGAAAACATTAAAAACATTCCTTTTAAAATCAGGAACAAGACAAAAATGTCAAATATGAACACTTAATCAACACTGTACTGAAGGCCTTAGCCAGCACAAGATAGCAGAAAAAAAGATTGCAAGGGAAGAAATAAAACTATCATTATTTACAGAAAATATAGTCATCCAAATATAAGAATTTACAAAATATTAAAAATAATAGAGTTTATCACAGTGACCGAATACAGAAGTTAACCACACATCTACACTCATTAGGAAGAATAAGTATTTTGAGAAGAGAAACATTTTGTTTCTCAAAAATACCAATTATGATACCAACAAATACTACAAAGCCTCTCAGAATAAATCTAACAAAATGTGTGCAAGACTGAAATACAGAAAATTATAAAACTTTGTGGAAAGACATTACAGACAACCTGGAAAAAAGAAATGGAGAGAGAGAACCCATGTTCATGTACTGGAAGACAATACTGTAATGAGGAGGATTCTTTTCAAATTCTCTGAAGATTCAATACAACTTCCCTGAAGACACCACACTGCCTCATGTATCCACATAGCTACAAAGCTGCTTCCTCCTCTAGCACATCATCTACAGCTCTACTTGCCAACACCAAATTTTCTAAACCCCAATCTCATAGTAAATTCTAGCTCATCCTGAAATGCCTTCTTATTTGATGAAGATTTTCTTGACAGCCATACTTAAAACTTATTCCTATAATTTTGTTCTTCTTTACCTTTTGCTGCAAAATCCACATGTAATCCAACTGTCTATAACAGGGAAGAACCATGCCCTCAATCCCCTCTGTATTCTCATCTACACATGTTAATGGCACATTGTCAGTACAAAATAATTCTGTTGAAAAGAAATGGATGTACCTCCTTTTGTGGTAGCAACAACCAAGATGCTCAATATAGCAATTTAATGATCATCAAATTGTCAGGAATGGCAAGTGCCATCACCAGAAGCACTGAATATAACAAGAAGTTGGAAGCAGAAGACAAGCAAATGGTAGTGCTATCAAGCAGCACAGACATCAGTCAACATTATTAAAAAAGCAACTGTGAAACAATCCATTAGACACTGTGAAAAAAAGGGAGGAACTTGAAAGAATCTGGGGTGAAGGATATTCTTTTGACAGAGGAAAGTCTGATCATTTTAGTAAGTATTACTCTTTCAGGTCAACAAAACCTGAGTAAACCTGTTACACTAATAATTTTAACAAAGTTTCAATAACCAAACTAAATCCTCAATAATAAACTGTCATGTCTGACTACACTGAAATGTCTCATCTTGAACAGATGAACTAGAGGACAAAGAGAGGAAGCACTGCTATCTGTACAACAGGACCAACATTTGGGGCTTTTTCCAAGAGAAAAGTCATTCTAAGGAACTTATATTCAGAAATACAAAAAACAAAGTTATTACTAGAATACTTCTTACTTTATTCATTTTAAACCAAATTCCCCAAATTATCCCCCAAAATCAAACAGTACACAGTTATAGCCCAAAACATAGACACTATTTTATATCCCTCAATTCAAACAGGGACTTCAACACAGTTAAGAATTAACAAAGTTTCTTCTTTGACTTTCCTGATGATAATTCAAAGGGGAGATGTGAAAAAACAACTCCAAAGTTAAGTTCAGAGCACTTTCCCTCCCTACTTGCTATTTCAGTGCTTCAGAGACAAGATCTGTTTCTTAGTCCATATATGTCACTGGCTCTTAGCAGGAGGATCTGAGTTTAAGGAAGGGATTTCAGTGGAATTACCATTACAATTAAAAGTTAGGATGTCATGGAGTTATTTGCAACCAATACAACCTGTCAAACAAATCCCCAAGATACTCTAGGTAAATATACCGTATGCAGGGCAGCATTCTACTGGAGAAAATTTTCTAAAATAAGATGTTAAGTTACAAAATAATGTCAGAAATGCAATAAACTCCTCCTATGATATTAATGATTATGGCATAAATAAAACTACTTTACAATATAATCCTTAGAGTTTTCTCAGTAAATTTAGTAACAAAAATCCTTGATTGGAGGTCCCCAAGTCCACTCTCGGGTTCAGAAATTCACTAGAATTCATAGGACACAGCATATAATTGCACTCATGGCTCAGATTATCACAGCAATGTGGTAAGCATACACAGCTAGATATCACAAGTCTAGAGGAATTCGTGCATAGACTTCCTATTCTCTCTCTCTCATGAAGAGTCACAGCAAGCACACTCTTCCCCCAATAACGTGTGCAACATATCTGCTCAGAGAAGCCAGTTAGAGACCAAGGTTTTTATTGTGGACTGATGATACAGAGATCCTCCTTCTGCCTAGCACATACCAGAATTCCAAAATTCTGGAAAGAGAGCAAACCACAGTTTGCACAAAGAGATCAGGCAAGTAAACTATATTTATTGGTTAGGAAACAGTGGGAACTCTCCCAAAATCCAAGTTCCCAGACATCAACCAAGGGCCAACCTTGCAAGCAGGCATTTTTTTAAGGATAGCAGTCTTTGGCTTGCTAATTCATTTCTGCATAGATACCTTGAATTGTCTCCAATACAGTGACCAGAATTTTATAATTCTCCTCTCCGGTGAATATTGTTATAGTGAAATACATGGGGAAATGTTTACTTTTCTCATCTGAACACATGCCTTGGGGAAGGGGGAAGAGAAAAAAAGTAACCCTCAAGTTATGGCAATGGATTTATGTTGATTCCATTACTTTTTGCCCATGCACATTCACAAAACAGTTACATATACATTAGTCATGTATACTCCATGGCTGGGAAATATAACAGAGAAAAATGAAATACAGCTCACATAAAAAGGATCTGAACCCACGTTTCATCAACTCCTATTTTTAGTATCCGAGCTGTCTAAATATACACACTAATAACTATCTATGTTACGCCTCAAAATAAAATTTCAGCTCTAACATTACAAAGAAAAGATAATGCCATTAGTTGAGGTCGTATCTTAGCTTCTAAGCATATTAAAATTATAGTGGCCATTCAAAAAGTTTACTTATTTAAATATTCAAGTATATGAAACAAAATTTTATTCTTAATAAACAACTGTTGAACTTTCAGGGCAATCCTGAAGAGGAATCATCTAGGCTATGATCCAGTATATACATCATAAAAACAGCTGCATTCAATTTCAATACCTTAAAATATATTTAGAGCCTTTTGTCACAGAAATTCTAGTTCCAGAAAGTATCCTGAAGAAATAACCCTAAATCCTGGAAGATACCGATAGTTATGATAAATGTATACACACAAAAAACCCTATGTATGTTGTTTTTTAAAAGGTAACACTACGATTCAACTTTTTCATGGATAAAACCAGTTCTTAAAAACTTGACAATCTGAAGGTTATTAAGGTGGTAAAAATGTTCCACAACGTGCAACTAAATTTTTCCCATGAGACAATTATGTGTTAGGAACTATAAAAAGGTTGTTTGTATACTTAATAACTTAATCTAAAATAAAATGAATTTTTTGTAAGCTTATCTGTTGGGTAACATTAAGTATATGCTTATTTGGATAAATTAAAGTTATCATTATTATTACCTTATAATAAAAGTATACAAATATAAAAATCCTAAATTTAGAAATTCTTAGTCAATATTTTCACTTTACAACAATCACTCCATTGAAAGAGTTACCCTTAACCTCATAATTATCTTTTACAATAGAATTATAAATAAGAATCTAATTTATAAATCTGCTTAGTTTGAAGAGAAGGTTTTAAAATTTCCAATTTTTAAGCCAGAAGTAGACCAAACTTTTCTCCTCTTTTTACAGATTAGATAACTGGAACCAAACATACTTCAGTGATCTGTTCAGTCATTTAAGCTCAGTGATGACAGAAATGAAACTAGATTCCAGGTTCCCTGAATACTACTAAGCCTTGTGCAGCACCCTCACGCTGCTGAATTTAACCTAAACTTAAAGCCCTAATGATCATATATAAAATAATGCACCTAAAAGGAAAAGTTATGGTATAGAGAGAAAATGTGATTAAATGCAGAGCTGTCAAATTTCATATCATAAAAAGTCAAAGTTTAAAATGGCTGATATAACCCATTCAAAACATTTATTTGGTAAAGTTTCTGGCATTCTGCCATATGCCTGAGAATTATAAAGTCCTAAAGGTATAAGTACTATGAAAAGAAACAAGTCACTACAAAGCTACATACAAGAATGATTGAGAAAATCTTTGAATTTAAAGATCTGGATTAGAATGTAGAGTTTTGCAAGAATCCTAGCAATATGGATAAATGTTTGCATTTTCTTCCTTATGTATTAATATTCTTTTAAAATTTTCTACATCTAATGACATGAATTTTTCTCCCCAAAAAGGCTATTAAGTTGATGGGATGCATTTTATGATAGATGTCATCTCAAAATCCAGGAATATAATAAATCTTGTTTATTATTTTGGTCACCTTTCTGCCTAACAAGGGGAATAATGGCAATAATTTGCAAAGATCTTGCCATCAAGTTAAAAAAAAAAAAAAAAGTCAATATATTACTAAATTTTAATTTGGGAACATTTTGCCACAAAATGGGGTGAGAGTCGGAAAAGTAGACACAAAAACATGACTAGGACAATCATTATACAGGCAGGTATGTTTTAAATGTGGATCTAAACCCAGAACAGAGTAACAAAATCAAACCACCACATCATCCAAAATTCAACAGAATTAAGGAAATAAAAGCTAATACTAGTCATTACTTTTTTCTCCATAATAATTTCACTATTCAATCAAATTCAATTTGCAAATAATTATCAAAACTGCCTAAAAAGTTCTTAATCAAGAGTATCACGCTTAAGAAGGTCATAATAATCATGCAACTAATGAATCTAAAGTTGAATAGTATGCAAACTCATTTGTCAAAAGCCCAATTTTCCAAACTTCTGTCATGATGACTATTTGCACTTCTAGCCTAAATAACAACAGATATTTAAAGAATCTACTTAAATATTGGTGAGGTAAAGCTCCCATTATTCCTATATATTTTAAATCAACTTTCAAATGATAAAAATAAAATATATTTATAATCTTTTATCTCCTAAACAACAAAATGATATGTGCAGATACAGCTTCGGGGAAGTACCTATATCATCCCACAGCCTGTTTTATTTAAAAAGTCTTTAAAAAGACAATTCATTGTATCCCCACATAACTTACTATGGCATAAAAAATTCAGATATGAAGATTGTTATTCTGTAGCTCAAATCCCTCATGTTTCAGATAAAAATCCATTTAATTAAACATAATTAATCTCATCTCCTCAAAGATAAATACAAAAAAACTGTCAAGTTTTAAGGTAAAAATTAATTACCTTATTAATAATCTGATAATTAATCAGTCAAGAAAGCACATTATATAATATTAGCTATAAGCCAAAACATAAAACTATTCACTGATCTAGTATTTACTATTAAATTAAGTTTCATTTAATCCTAAAAGTTTTAAGCCACAAATGCATACTACTTTTGCAAAGACAAAGTAACCCAAATGCCGAAAGGTTTACTTGAAAGAAATGTTTATAACCTCACGTGAAAAAAAGAATAACTAGGATTCTACCCTATGCAGACCTCTCAGGACATACAAATTCTTACTGGCAACAAATAGCAGGAAAATTTCTACACCTTAAAGAATTGTTCCATAAAGTTTGGTGATAAAATGAAAACAGAGTCAACAAGAATATTGATGTTAATTGCCAGAACTGATTCCTTCACAAACCCTGTTTTCACAACAGCAACCCCTTATGATTAGGGGAATTAAAAGTTGCTGAACTCAACAATCCCTTCAGTTAAACAAACAGACCCCTCATAGAGCTGTCCAACGCTGCCCAAACTATCCATCCTTTAGTCGAATCAGTCAGTTTCATGAATTGTAGGATTTATCTTCAAGTCCAGTGCTGACTCAGAGGGTAGCTTGTTCCCTAGAGAAAACAACCAACAAAAATCAGAACAGCTACTGCTCATAAGCTCTTTCAACACCCAAGTGGAAAGGACAAACTTATTGGGTCCAAAAAAATAGTTCAACTTCCTTTCAACTACAGAAGTAGCCAATAAGTCAAAGGCATCTATATGCCATGGGCAGATCTTGATTAAAGCTTTCACTCAGTTACAGCAAGACCATGAAATAGCTAACAAAGTTTACAAGAAAAGCTATCGCACAAACCATATGGTTCCTCACCGATGGAGAAATATGTGGGGAATATAAATGGAAAGTATTCCAAGGGCCAAAGCTATTTTTTCGTTTTATCTTTGAAAAGCTGCCTTTCTAGCATGTATGCAGGGGTGGAGGGAATTGAAGGTCTCCACCCAGTAGTAGCTTAAGATATGTAGGGTAGCTTTGCTTAATGCTATACATTACATATTAGTGAAGTGTTATATAATCCCTCAAATTCAAGATTCTCATTCGCTAATTAGAGAAAATATTCTGAATCAAAACATAAAAGAGTAACATGTTCTGTTCTGAGACCTGAAATAGGCACTTGCCTTCGTTATGTTTAAAGCCCACGAAAATCAATATGCATAGCCTTTGAGCTTCAAGGTATGCCACAAAGGACAAGAGAGCATTTCTATTTCATGAGTTAGTGGTTTTATCTAAAATAGTATGCTACTGCGGAAAAGAAAAGCAAAAAAAAACTTAATAAGGAAAGGAACTAAAGAGCTCAAACTAATTTCAAAACACTGAAATGTCATTTTGTCTTTTCACATGAATTAGTTTAAAAGGTTTTTATGAAATAAACACATTACTCAAGCCCCCATCCAGGCAGAATCATGAGGGTGATAGATACAACTTTTTACTCTGTAAAAATTTATCAACACTGTTAAGTAATGAAGTGTGAAAACATATCCTAATCGAAATTATTCCTTCTCATTTCCAAATGTAATATGGAAAATACTTGATTCTCAGCTAATAATTTTAGTGCCTGAGAGCTCAGACTTGTGGAAGACCATATATTAGTGATTATGCATTATCTTAAAAATTGTACATATTTGAATATAAACATCTGACATTTTGGTATATCATTTTTTTTTTTTTAATGCCTTAAAAATTCCTCACTTTTCCAACCATTCTCAACCCTCCACTAGGGTTCCATGAGACTTAAGCCTTAATGAGCTAAAATAACCCACTACATGTAATGAGTAACATACTATCCTTGGGAGAATAACAAAATAGTCACTGATATCATTCTCTGTAGTCTGTGGATCAAATTGAGGACTCTCAGTTAAGAAAAGCTGCAACTCTGTCAGCTTCCTTAACCTATGTACTGGTAAGTTCCCTCCTACTGAGAAATAGGCTTTCTATGCCAGTGATCTCTGTATTAAGCAGAAACCCAGGCTTTCAGAAATGCTTTAGGGTTCTGCAAATGCTTAATATGAATTTCTTTTTATCTGTTTTTCCATTAGTTGTTTATTAAATCAATTTTAAAAAACACAAATGCCAAGTCCAAATTAGTGTGCATTTATTTTTTAACACTGGAGTGTTAACATTGGTAACACAAACATACTTGCTCTATGTTTCGTTAGGATATTTTCCTGCAACCTCAAAATAAATCCCTTCTCTGTCTCGTCACCTCCATGCACATAATACATGTAGATATTTTTTATTAGGAAAATAGTGATTCTGCCATAATCTTAACTTAAATGCACATGTACTGAGATAAATATAGACACGAGTGTACAAACTATCCATGTGATTTATGATTTTCATCTTACTATGTAAGAAATTCAGAAAAGGAGACTTGAGGAATATAAGGCTAATATTATCCTTCACCCACCAACTTTAAGCTATTGTACTCAACAAAATACCACATAACCTTGTTTTTCCTCACTGAATTACTTTATGAGTTAGTATAATAAACCCAACTGTATAAATGCCAGTTTTACTGTTTTACATAATCTTAAATTTGGGGGTTATATACAGACTTCGCAAGATTTCTGCTGCTTTAAAAAAACCTGTTTGAAACCACTGTTCTAAGCTCTAATTAATTTTGGTCTTCCTGGTTCACAGGTTCCCTAGGGGCAGAAATGGTGATTAAGTTGTAAAGTCTGGATGCCTGCTCAGTTGCAAACTCCTGCAACATAGTTATGTTCCAACTCATCTTTCCAGTTTTATTAACTACTTGTCTCTTCTCCTCACATCCTAACATCCCCCAAAAAACAATGTAATCAACTCTGGGATGCTAATGGCAAATAAAATTGTTGAAAATTTTAAGAGAGGGGGTAGCAGGTACTTTAAATATAAAAAAATTTTCTCCATCTCTATGCCATTTTTCATTAATTTTTCCATGTTCCAGCCCAATCTAAACTTTTCACTTGCCTAGCAATTCTACTGTAAAACAAAATTCTTCCCTTAAGATATGTCAGAGATGGTTGCTTTTCACATCACAAAAATGACTTCAAAATGTTTGGAAAGGTAAATCAAAAAGAAACTCCACATAACAAAAGCAGTGACTAAGAGCCTAAGATAGAGTTCTATAAAACAAAACTATTGATATAAATGAAACAGTGACAGTTTAAACTGTCACGTAGAATCATTACCACTTTCAGAAGGCTAGTATTTAGCCAATATGCACTAATACCAAGGTACAGTTTCGTCAAAAACACACACACACACACACACACACACACACACAAAAACACAGTACCAGCTGGCAAACAGTGCTGCCCTAGCTTACCCTTGCCCCTTCAAAGGAACTTCGTGGACTTCTCCACAATCAGTATCTAAACTTGTTACAGCAAGACTCTGCTCCAGCACAAAGAACCTTACTCTAAATCTATGGCTCAATGTCATGACTAACTGGGATTTTCTTCACATCTGTTTAGCCTCTTTTTCTTTCTTTTTTTATTTTTATTTTTTTAAGAGACAGGATCTCATTCCATCTCCCAGACTGGAGTACAGTGGTACCTTCATGACTCACTGTAACCTCTAAATCACGGGCTCAAGTGACCCTCTGGCCTCAGCCTCTCAAGTAGCAGGACTATAGGCGCATGCCACCATGCCTGGCTAATTTTTAAATTTTTTTTATAGAGATGGGATCTCGCTATGTTGGCCAGGATGTCTTAAACTGGCCTCAAGCAATCCTTCCACCTTGGCCTCTCAAACTGCTAGGATTACAGGTGTGAGCCACCATGCCTGGCTTATTCAGTCTTTATATAACTCAGACAGAATTATCTTTTAAAAGTTCACTGATTGAGAATGTTTCTCTGCTGTGCTAGTTAAACTGGTTAAAACTGGGGGGGAAAAAAACCTCACTGATTCTCAACTATGTTTAAAATGTCTAAAGAAATCCTATTCATCCTTTAAAATCCATCTCAAATATTTCCTTCTCCATGAAACATTTTTTCCTATATACTCTCATTCAAATCAGATAAATTTTACCTTCCTGACGGTATTTTCTGGCATTTCAAACTTTATTTCCTCTAGAAAGGGTATATGTCAGAATCTCTTATGAACTTTTAAAAAATACACATAAAGGCCAATGCCCTAAATCTGGAGTTTCTGATTTAGTAGGTCTTAGATGGGGACAGGAAAATCTATTTTCAAAGCACCGTGTAGGTGATTTTGATCCATACCTACATATGAAGGCTTACTGACTGAAACCATTACATGAGATCAGGCACCTGGCAAGGTTCCAAAAATTCAAGAAACAAAGAGGTAAAGATCTAGGCCTGATCTCAGCACAGTTCACTCTACCATAAGGCTTGCTAAAGAGCTTAAAAATTTCAGTTTTAATATTTACTGTAGCATTCCATATATAATCACAATAATGGATAAAATGATAAAAATGCCTCCAGAAGCATTTAACTTCAATAGAGAAAATAAATATGTACACAACATATAGACAACAATCTAAAAAAAAATTGAGATACTGAATACACTATAAAAGCATAGAAATGGGAAATGTTATAATAAATAGAAGTAGAAATGGCCTTAAGGAAACAGACATTTGACCTAATCAAGCTGGCAAGATCTCAAAAAGCACATCTTCCGGGCAGAGTAAAGCCCAAGCAAAGGTACAGAGATGGGGAAAAGCCTGACTATGTTTAAATACATATTCTTGAAGAATATGATATAAAAGAGTAGGGTCTTGCATGAAGTAGAGTTAAAGGGACTAGGGTTGTCTAATCAGAAAAAAAAAGCTGACAGTATTTTAATAGAACCTTCATATTATTTTAATGCAAAAAATTTTTACTGAGCTCATGGTGCCTGCCACAAGAGACCTTATATTCCAATGGGGACAGAGGACACTCCACCCCAATTTAAATAAACATAAAACTTCAAATTGTAATAAGTTCTAAAATAAAATAAACAGGGTAACATGATGGCAAATAATGGTGAGATATTTCCTTTACATCAGTCTAAGGCCCTTTTTTCTAAGTGACATTTTAGCTGGGACCTAAAAAAGAAGAGAAGGAATTAGTGATGGGAAGAACAGAGCAGGTAGTACAACACATGCAAAGAACATGCGTCTGAAGGAGCCTGACATTATTGGAAGAGGGCCAGTACGGCCAGAACAGAGTAAGCAAGGAAAAGAGTGACAGGGTAAGATGAAAAGTATACAAGACACAGATTATGTAGGCCATAGTAATGGGACTGGATTTTATTGTAGTGACAACTAGAAAGCCACAATTTGATCTATATTTAAGATTACTTTTGCCATTACATGGCAAAGGAACTGCATAGGTAGACCAATTAATGATTCTGAGTAATGAACAAAAGAGACAATGACAGCTTGGTCTAGGATGGTGGGAGTAAAAATGGAGAGAAGTAAACAGTCCAGTGACATAGTCTGAAGGCAAAATTGACAGCACTACCAATAGACTAGACACAGAAAGTGAAGGAAAGAGCACAAAAATGAATCTTAAGTTTCTTGCTCAAGCGTCTTTCGAAGGGTGATGATCAGTTTACTTGACTTCATAAAAGCCCACCTGGATAAGAACAAGTATTAACTCAGCAAAAAGAACGTAGAATAAAAATTGATAAATTCTAATGTGAATTGTGGTACCAAGGCAAGCTAGGACATATTCTCCTAAGGCAATGTCCATATAGCTTAACTAGCTGAAGAGGGAACTGAAGCTGGGAAAATGAATTCATCAGTTTAGGGCCCTTGCTATCTATAATTTTTTACAACATATAAAAAGTATACATTCACATATACACAAGAATTCTCAATAATAATACTAAAATCCCAAAACACAAAAAATTTTAGGATGATATATTAATATTTCCTTTTAATTACAAACATACAGAACTAAAAGTATTTGAGGAGGAAAGCTCTGCTCCTCTTCCCTGAAGCAAGACTAGACTAGTGCTCCCCCACTGCCCAACCCTCCTAAAGCAATTGTTCTTAACCAGGACTGGACATCAAAATTACCTGAAACGTTTTCTAGAACTAGACATGTGCTAGTTGGAAAGAAAGAGGAGGATCTGGGTGAGAAAATAGATTGGCAGGTTTAGGATGGGTCCTGGTCGGGAATGTGTATTTTAAAAGTACCTTGGGAAATGGTGGTATGCATCCTTGGTTAATCTTTAGAAGATTAACATTGAACCACATTAATTTTCACAAAATTTTGATTACTAGCCTCTTCTAGTATTAATGGTTCAAGTCATAAGATAAATAAATTATAGTCAAAAATAGTTTGTGAACATAACTGAACTTAAGCAATAGAACCATCTTACTGTATACTACCATTAAAAGTTTAAATTATTAAAGTGGCAAAACAAAAGGATTCTTTTACACAATGATGTCTAAAATAGACCTTTTTTTTTTGGCTATGTTTCCCACTGATTTTAGTTTAAATATAGTATTACTTTATGATAAAATCAAGTCTAAACATCTATTTAAAAGTTTCTCCAAGCAATTCTCCCATAGAGTACTACTGTTATTTCCTATGAACAGTGATATATATAAAAGTATGACAAGCAAAAACCCCTCAACAAAACTTAAACTTCTCAAATTTTTTCAATATTCAAAAAACAGAAGTGTTAAAACTTATTTTACTAAGTCATTTTATTTTATGAAATAAAAATTTCTATTAAAATAACTTTCATTAGACAAAATTTTTAAATTGCAACTATATTCTTTTTACAGAAATAAAGATGGAAAGCTCAGAGCTCTCGCATCAGGGAGATCAGACAGATTTTAGAAAAAATACAAACCTGATGCTTGCCAGTGAAACTATGAAAGCCTGTTTTACCTCTACCCTGATTTTATAATATCCTGAAGTACTCTAAATCTTCCTCAAGGAATAGATAAAATGTTCAAAATACAAAATTACTTTAAAACAACATTAAAAATGCACACAAACTACACAATAAACTCTTTCTCCAAATGAGAGAAGTCACAATTCCAAAAATTTTGTCCTAATTCCCAAAATATTAGTTAACAACGCACTTCAGCAAATCACAAAAATCCCTTCTCCTCCATAGAAATCAAAATGCATAACCAATTTTTAAATGATACTGTGGGAAGTAACCAGTAAGAATGAATAATTAAATGGATTATAAGCACACAAAAAATATATATGAAACACCACCACAAAACTCTACCCTTTACAGTGTGTTTTATTCAACTCAAGATTTCTTTTTATCATTAATAATTTAGAAAAAGGCATGAAGTTATTTAGTGTAACTTTTCTTGCTTTTATTTAAGAATTACTAAAAGCAACCATCCACTATGATTCTTCCAGTTATACCGATACACTTGTCTTTGAGAATTACTGATTTAAAAGTCTATGGCCAGGTATGGTGGCTCATGCCTGTAACCCTAGCACTTTGGGAGGCCCAGGCAGGAGGATCACTTGAGGTCAGAAGTTCAAGATCAGCCTGAGCAAGAGCAAGACCCTGTCTCTACAAAAAATAGAAGAATCAGCTAGGTGTGGTGGCACACACACCTGTATAGTCCCAGCTACTCAGGAGGCTGAGGCAGGAGGATCACTTAAGCCCAGGAGTCTGATATTGCAGTGAGCTATGATGATACCAGTGTATTCTAGCCAGGGCGACAGAGTGAGACCATCACAAAATACAACAAAAAACCCTCATTCTAGTTTAACAATGTGTATATTAGATTATATATTAATTTACTCAAGAAAATAAGGATAATAAAATAGTATTCTAATCTGTAAATTCAGATAAAAGTTCTGAAATGGACCTAACCACCTAACCTAAAAACTCGTTCTGTAAAAATGATAGGGCCTATGTACACAGACCATTATTTCATAGAGGCATGATTTTTCCATAGATCATACTTATAAATGTTACTTTCCTATTAACAGATTACAGCTTTAACCCAACATGATAAAAGGGAGCATTTTTCAAAATATCTTGGATAAAAGTTATTTATCCCAAAACTCAAAGTAAGAGGCCCTTACCTAAATAGTTACTGTGATTCTTAACACACAGATATCTGTGTCGGTATCATTTGTTTTTATGCCTATGGAAATTAAATTCTCAATGAAGTATGCAATTCATAGATTTTAAGTTGAAGCTAGTAGATCTTCATCTTCTATATGCAAATATATTCCACTTAGAAGGTAGCAGATCAAATCAATAGCTACCATTAAAATCACAGTCTTTGTAAGATGTGATAGAACAATTTTCTATTCTTGAGGTATTCAAAATCTAGATTCACGGCAAACTGAACCTTAGATTCAAAGACTCTCTGCTCTTTGTGATACCTGATTCTACTCTTATCTTGCTATACTTCAATATCTGTCTTACTAACAGCCACTTCTTGGGAATTTCTAGCCCTGTATTCTAATTTTTTCACCCTCCATCAAAATATAAACTGAATTAAAAATTATGTGAATTAAGACCAAGAAGCCACTATAAATATTCTTTTTCATTCTTCTGAGAAAAAAAAAACTTAATTACCTTTAGGTAAATATAAAGTATGAAATCTTTAAGTACTGTATAACAGTGACATTTCAGTTGCAACACCATGAATTTGCTAAAAGCACAAAATTTTCTCTCTTCATTATATTACGCAATAAAAATAAGTTTCAACACACTCCCAAAATGTGTTTTTTTTGTGGGGGTGTTGTTATTGTTATTGTTTTGTGGAGACAGGGTCTTGCTATGTTGCCAAGGCTGGTCTCAAAACTCCTGGCCTCAAGTGATCCTCTTGCCTCCACCTCCTAAAGTGCTGGGATTACAAATGTGAGCCACCATGCCCAGTCCCAGAAAGCTTTATTTACTTTTTGAAAGAAAACATAAATAACCTTTAATAGGACCATGTGGATCTAGCCAAAAAAAAATACATAACTCAGTTTCCATCTCTGGTTTTTCCCTCAATAACCATAGGACTTCAGCAACTGATTTATGTAATCATACTTCATTTTGGCTGAGTATCTATCTACGATAAAAGATATCTGGGCCGGGCGCGGTGGCTCGCGCCTGTAATCCTAGCACTCTGGGAGGCCGAGGCGGGCGGATTGCTCAAGGTCAGGAGTTCGAAAAGATATCTCAACTACCTGGGTAACGAAAATACTGCAAGCCCTCATGAAATGATTAACTACCCTAAAACTTCCTCACAAAATGTATTTAATCTTACTAACCAAATTAGGCAAATATAGTCAGTTCACAGTATGAATTTAACCTGAGTTTTATCAACTACACAGTTTTTAATATTTGATAGAAATCACAGCCTACACAATCACTTTGCTTTCTTTGTCTATACATAGCAATATTCCCTATGGCCTAACTTCAGCCTTGCCTGTATCATCAACAGCATCATTTCCAGATGAATTGTCATTAATTAATTAAATAAATATCATTAGACTATTGGCTATATATAAAATATAGGAGTACTTAAATCTCTAAAAATGTGAATAACATATTTTTTAAAACCACTGTCATGATTCTGCTAAAAGAACATTTGGAGGGTAAAAAAAACTGTCAGAGTTTTAATAATAATTTTAGGAACTTTACCTATTGGCCTGTATGGTAAGAAACTTTGTTCATTATAATATTTGAAGAAACAGAATAAGCTACCTGCCTGTCAGGACAGGCTACCTGCCTGTCCCCAGACTTACCTAAATTATCTGAAACGCCAGGATCTTTTTGTAGCCTCTTCAATGGTAGCATTCTTTTAAAAATAATGTAAGATCAATATTAGTTAACAATGTAATTGTTTAATTTTGGATTTCTCTCCAGTGAATAAAAGCGAGTAATTCATTCAGAAATAAAAGAGAGATAAAAGAGAAAGGGGGGGGGAAGCTAGTGCCAAATTAAAAACAAAAATTAAAGTTTTACTTGAAGAAAATGTTGAAATTGAATTGATAAACATGTACCTTATTCTCTAACCTTAGTGACATAACAGGTAAATAAAAGATATCTATTAGTTCCAAAACGGTAAGATTTAAAATTTTTAACAGCCACAGTACTTACACTACTCATTTTCTAGCTATTCTGAAAAATCAGAAAATATATATAATTACATTATTTTTGTCCCATTAACATTACCAAGGAAGAAGAAATCACTGTTGCTTAGTTTTATTCAATCTGTAATCTTGACTGAGCATCAGTAATCTCTGTATTCATGAACTCAACAATCATTTCAATTACTCAGAACACACATTAACCAGAAATGAAGCAAAATTGGCTTAGAGTATCAGCCAAAGGATAATTAAAAGCCCACGTCCCTCATTCACAGGCAACAATTTAACTCCTTGACTCAAAGCCTTTTTCTATCTATCTATTTATCTATTTATTTATTTATCAACAGGGTCTCACTGTGTTGCTCAGACTAGAGTGCAGTGGTGTCATCATAGCTCACTGCAGCCTCCAACTCTTGGGCTCAAGCAATCCTCCTGCCTTGGCCTCCCAAAGTGCTAGGATTACAGGGCTGAGCCACCACAGCTGGCCATTTTTCTTATTTTAAAAGAAAAATAGCAGTATTTCAAAAATTGTGTTCTTAGCCCTCAGCAGATTAGGAAAAGATGGAGGAAGAAGGGTTAAGAGGAGAAAAGACTACTTCTACTTGAAGCCCTAAGTAGAGCAGTCATTCTTAGAATGAGGTCCCACTACAGATAAGTAACTGTAGCAGCATCAGCATCACCTGGGAACAGGTCAGAAAAGCAAATCTCTGGCTAACTCAGACCTAACTAAAATCAGAGAAACTGTGGAGATGGGACACAGCAAGTCTGGGTTTTAATAAGCCTCTGGGTGGTTCTGATGGATTCTCAAATTCGAGAACCACTGACCTAAAGGTAGGAATAATAATAGCACAACAGAGTCATCAATAAAAAGCCAATAAAAACTCAAAAATGGTTCAAATAAGCTTGCCTAAGTATGGCCATTCGAGGCACTACTTTTAGGCACTTTCACAGATTCAGAAGCAAAAGAAAGGTCTTATCTTCAAGGAGTTATAATCTAATATATTGGGGCAGAAGGCAAATGGAAAGGATAATGAATCTAAGTAATTATTTAAGTGAAACAAACTCTGATTTGATACCTAAAGAGTAGCAATTGTATTGTATTGTATTGGTTCAATACAATTATTGAGGTACATACAGTTGAGTGTAAATTGTCAAAAAAGTTCTATTTTGTTTGAAGCAAGAGAGTATTATAAATTTGGACAATCTTCCTATGGAAAACTGGTGAAAATATAAAGTTCTGACAATTAAAATCATAAGCTTCTGATACCCAAAAAATTCACATATGCTGGGAAGATTCATTTTCCCTAATGCTAGATACAACAGTTATTGTGGCTACTTTGATGATACTTTTAAAGTAGATGCAATACATGCAAAAGACATAATGTCAAATGTGTATTCATAAGGTAACCAAGATCAACTGTTAAACTTTTGCACCTAAATGTGACTGAGAAATGTAGCCTAGCTACTTAATATAATGGAAGTCCAAATGTTGGTCAACAGTTATCATAGGAGAAACTTCCAGGCTTGGGCCGCACCAACTTCCCATTCATGCTCCTCCATGCTTTTCTCCCTCGTGATGTGGACAGATGCTGGGAAGCCATTTTCACCTGGGTCCCTTACAGTCTATGTAAAGGAGAGCAACCTAGCCAATCTGAACACCTGCCCTAGAATGTTATAAAAGAAATGAATTTTTATCAAGTTAAGCCATGTCTTTACATTTTGGATCTATTTTTCCAGCAGTTTAATCTACCACCACTTCACAAACAGTGCACACTAAGATTAGGACCTATAGTAACTATGGCTTAGAGAACACTTGGTGACTAAAAATATATTAACATCCTATTGATCTATACTGTTTTTTCAAAGGTAGCCTCTATCAAAGTGACTGTTAGTACTTATTGTTTATAGGACTAGCATGCAAAAATCTGGATAACCCCATCTAAAATACGGAAAACTGTTTATGAAATCGTAAGAAAACATCTTATTTCAGACATATCAATGTGTACGAGATTCATGACTAAAGAATCCAGAACTAGATATGATCACAATATTTAGGCAGTCCACAGCTGAGTTTCCACTAGCATTCTCAGTTAGGATTTACATACCTATGTATGCTGGGGGTTTGAAAAGGGCTGTATCTGTAATGCCTCTCCTTCTGCTAAGACCCTTCTCACATCCCCTAGTCTAGGGTAACTACATCTAAATGACAAAAAGAAAAAGATGACTTTCAAAATCAAGCTGAGAAGAATCAAGGAATAATTCAAGAAACAGAAGGGGCTACAATCATCCAATTCATTCCTACAGAATTAAAGGGTCACTCCTAACTAGACATGCAACACACAGCATAGTAAATTTATTCACACAAATACTATCTCATGAACTGAGTATCTACAATGCACTAGGCACCATTGAGCCAAAAAGGTTAAAGAAAAAAATGATCCTTGGAGTTATCAACCTATTTGTTTAAGAAGGAAAAAAACAACAAAACAACAAAAAAAAGACCAACGTCTAACTCTCCACATTCGGCTAAGAATCAGATGTTATACTGCTGAAACAAAATTCCCCTCATCTCCACCTATGAAATAAAGGTACACCTAGGGGGATTTTCTATTTAAACAAAGTACATCAAGGAAACCCATATAAGCCTTCTATAATCCTTTTTAAGTCTAGCGCAAAAGTCGTCCTCCCTTTTTACTAATTCTCACCATCTTCATTTGTCTCCGTTTACTGCCTTCTATTCTCCTATAGCATATGACACACAAAAAAATAGAATTTTAGATCAGAAAGACTTTAAAAATTGTCTACTATTATCTTCTTCCTATAGCAATGGAGACTCTAAGACACAGAACCCAAGTGGTGTATCAAAGACCACACAGCTGCTTTAGTAGAACTGGTATCATGTTCTAAAGGCAATCAAATCAAAATCGAATGAAAGCAGTCCAAGAGCTACAGGAGACTCTGCTGCAGGTGTAGATCACTGAATCTGTAACCTACAGTTGAAGGGAACCCCTACCCACTCCCATCCAGCCCCTACCTCCTAGTTACAGGACAAAACAGCCAGTACAATGAGATTTAAACAGAAAGCCCACCATAAGAACTCTCAAACCTATCAGGACACATTAACCAGGGATTTCCCACCAGGAGAACATTATCTACTGGTAGCTATTTAAGCCTTACCTGACAGGTCGCCAAGCCAGCTGCAGCAGCCACATCCCCCTCTGCGCCATTAACGTCTCGCCTCAGTTTCCTGAAATTCCCATCTGGGAAGGGAATATAGCCAGCAGGCATTCCCAACCCCATTATAGTTCTACAGTTCTACTGTTAGTAACCTTCCCTGGAACATCATAATCTGTATCCATACACATGCATACACAAAGCAGCCCCCTTATAGGATGAGCTTGCAATTACAGGACAATGAAAATGTCCTCTTCACAAAAACCTTGGAGACCCCTATCTTAATAAAATAGTTGTTAATTTTTTTAATTTATTTTTTTTAACGTAGAAAACAATCCCCAAACTAGAGAACCTGGAAAGATTTGAATGAGTCTGCAGAATACACCTGAAAAACAAAGTAGTTACAAAAAAACGGAAACATGCAATTTAAAAATAATACTTACAAATACTTTGATTATAAGAATGTTCTAGCACTTCAAAACACAGTGAGTCTGGTTTTGATGTCACTAAACTTTTCAACAGGCAGATTTCTGGGCCTCATTCAACTATTACTCATCTACATACTCTTGAACTCTTTGCAGTTTTTAGAACTTCTTCAAAGATGTTTACTGAATCATTAAAATTCACTGTACTTAAGAGATACCTACCAATTACAAAATTATTTTCCAATACAGAAATCAAGGCTTACTTAATGAGTGAGCATTTATTAAGCACCACTTATGCATAAATTTGTGCTAGATGAGAAATGTTATAGTCCCTCCTTCTTAATAAATTTATAATATGCTTAGGAAATTTAGAATAATATTTAAAATAATTAGAAGATTACTTTAATGCTAAAACTACCTCTATTGATAGTAAATGCAAAAATAATTCAGAGAAATCAGTTCAGGCAGAAATCAAAATAAATTCACGACATAATTACTTGACTATCCCACAGAATCCATTTAACAGTACACTTATGAAAAATAATTACAAGGAAAATCTGCTTAGAGTTATGTCCTATTACACATGTTTAAGAACTACATAAATATTGTCATAATTTTATTTTTAATAATTATACCACTTAATAAACACAAAATAATCTAAAGCAATAGCTTACGGAATTTTTGTGTCTTTTTTTTTTTTTTTTGAAAGAAGTTTATTCTGAACCAAATTTGAGGACCATGACCCGGAATTTTTGTGTCTTAATGTAGACTTAATGTAGAGCCTAAGGTACACAATGAAATTTTAAATATGAGTTTAAATATGCACTATCTGAAAGACCATAGATTCACCCTATTGATAGAGTTTCCTATTTTCCCAATGGTACACTCCTTAGCTGGATATCAGAGTAGTGATGTGGCTACATAGACATATCTATAGATTTAATTTTACCCACAGTAGTGTTCTACCTCTTATGACTTACAAGAGTTCACAATGTTTAACCTATACATTCTGTTCATTTTAACAGCATTTTTCCCAGTTTGCCCCTACTCCATATTGTCTCCCAGTCTTACAAACAAATCCATCATATGGACACACACAGAGACACACACACACACACACACAGAACTAGTCTAAAAAAGAAAGTAGCTAAAAGTGCTATCATGTAGAAAAGATTTTGATTTATTCCACTCAGTAAAACAGGAAAGAACTAAGACTAGTGGATGGAACAGAGACAGCACAGAGTTTAGTTCAAACTTCCTTTTTTATTCTGTTAAAATGTACACTGGGTTAGCTAATAATTTCTTATTACTATAAATGGACTAAAGCAGAAGCTAGATGACAACCTGTCAGGAGTGCCACCTCTACACTGGCACAAGGCTGAACTATGTAAACCTGCATCAATTATCAATATCAGACTATTGTCTAAGTTTCTACCTGCATCAATTATCAATATCAGACTATTGTCTAAGTCAACTGCTATGCAATTTAAATGAATTAAGCCTCCATTTTCTGATGTATGATATGAATGCTATAGGGCTAATGAATCACAGAATTTTATTATTTTTTAGCATAGAACTTTAAAGTTGAAAGTGATTTTCTTACCCAAACTCTTCAACATTACAAGAATAAATAACTCTATTTTTGGTCTACATTTATAAAAAACTTTAATATTTCTGTACAAGAATGATGAATAAATATTCACTTTCCCCTTTTCTTTCCTTCCCTTCTTCCCCCTACACCTTTTTCAAGCTAAAAATAAATATAAGCACATTAGCCAATTTTACCCACCAATTTGGCACTATCACTCTCAGAAATAAGAAATGATTACTCGGTAAAAAACTGGATCTAAGAATATAACTATTATCTTTATTTTTCCAAAAAACTAGAATAAAATTAGTAAGAAACAAATAAGATTACTTAATAAGTTTACTGCAATAATTAGATGCATCTCCGCAGAATCATGAGATTTGCCTTAATAATTTACAATAACATATATATCTAGTAGTCCAAAAACCTGCACTATTCTCATCATCTTTTTTTTTTTTTTTGAGACAGAGTCTCACTGAGTTGCCCAGGCTAGAGTGCCGTGGCGTCAGCCTAGCTCACAGCAACCTCAAACTCCTGGGCTGAAGGGATCCTTCTGCCTCAGCCTCCCAAGTAGCTGGGACTACAGGCATGCGCCACCATGCCCAGCTAATTTTTTCTATATATATTTAGCTGGCCAATTAATTTCTTTCTATTATTAGTAGAGACAGGGTCTCGCTCTTGCTCAGGCTGGTTTCGAACTCCTGACCTTGAACGATCCACCCGCTTCGGCCTCCCAGAGTGCTAGGATTACAGGCGTGAGCCACCGCACCCGGCACTATCCTCATCTTGAAGGAATGAATATTGGAAGATGCTGAAAGTCACTATGGCTCTTCTTCTTATTTATAAATCAGTGAAGACATCTTCAAATTCAGGAACTCACCTCCGCCCCTCCCAAGTGCCCACACACAATTAATGAGAAAAAGGGGTGCTTAACTCCTGAGTCACAATTGTTCATTAAACCACTAAATGATACATAAGAACACTACCCATAATCGTATGCTGCTCCTATTGCTAACTCTCTTCAAATCGCCTTCAAACATACAGAGTACTGAGAATTTGTTTATACTGAGGTAATTAAACTCTAAGTACAGTAAGCTTAATTTACTAATTCTACTATCCAATCAAAATACTCTTAAGAAAAATTCTGATAAAGAACATTCAGTAATTAGCTCTCATAATAAAATTATTTTTTGTGGCACAAAAACTTCAAGCTAAAACTATCATTTCATATACTAAGCATAGTCATAATTTAATTTCTAGAAATTTAAAAAATCTTTGCCTAAGCAAGAGTTATTAGAAAAATGTATCTTTAGACTGCGCATTACTTAAAAGTATTCTTACTTATACACTCTGGAAATTAATTTTGCTAAGGGCGTGTTAAACCAGTGGTTCTTAACTTTTAGAAGGCTGTGGACCTTTGACAGGATAATTAAAACTGTGACCAGAGAAAAATGCATATTTACAAATAAAAATGTGCATATAATTATAGGGGTTCTCAAAGACAATGAAGTCCAAGTACCATACTTTAAATATTCTTTTTTCTTACTTTTTTTTTTAGAGACATTGTCTTGCTATCACCCCAAGTAGAATGCAATGGCCTTGTAGCTCACTGCAACCTCACACTCCTGGGCCCAAGCCATCCTCCTGCCTCAGCCTCCTGAGCAGCTGGGACTACAGGTGTGCCACATCATGCCCAGCTACTTTTTCTATTTTTAGTAGAAATGGGGTCTCGCTCTTGCTCAAGCTGGTCTCAAACACCATACCTTAAATATTCTTCAAACAACTATTTGTACAAAAGATACTTAGAAATTTATTAATAGCTATTTTTCATAGGTTAAATGTGCATGAAACAACTAAATCTATAGACACCTGATTTCTTAAATTAAAACAGAATAAAATGGCTGTGTATGCAATTCAATGAAATATGCCACATATTTTTAACACTTTTAATGCCCTTTAAATCTAATTAGCTATAAATAAATTCAAATAACATTTGTATAAAATTTTACTTGTAGCATTGAAACATAAATAAAAACATGATTTGTATTTTTTAACTGATCAAAACAAATTTTAAAAAGAAATGTGATTCACTCAGGGCCTACTTTGTGCCAGGCATTACGTCTTCTGTTCCTTACAATTCAAGGAAATCCAAAATCTTAGTATCTACTCAACTTTACCCAAATATTTTTACATTTTTGGTCAAAAAATATATTTATTTATCTCAGTCTGGGCCTTAAAAAGATAAAACTATATATATATTCAGACATGTTTCCTTCCATATATAATGAAAATGACATTACTCTAGTTTATGTAAGTGCCAAAGTATTTAAGGTTTCATTTCTTTTTTTTTTTTTTCAAGAAAACTAGTAATTTGACATACTTTCAAGGGCAATGTTTTGGGAATAGAAATAAAAGAAAATAAAAAATTTACAACTAGAAACTATCAATGAGTTATACTTATAGTAGACAAGAAGCACTGAAGATAAATTACCACTAAGGTAACATTACAATCTAATTTATTCTATTTATTCTTAAAGTGGTAATGTCAAGCACTTTTCCTAGGCCTTGAACAAAACATTTGTGGGTAAGAAATGATAAAGAATGGTGAGAGGGAAAATGGTTTTCTGACAATAAGGCAGACTGAAATCTTTTTATTTGCTCACCTCCAGAGAGTGTTAAGCCATTAACTAAAGGGGAAAAAAAAATCAAGAAATAACAAATGCAAAACCATTAATCACTCCCCGTATTTTTGGAAAATATTTTACCTTAGTTGATTGTCATGTGAATGAAGAACACTTTTTGATATGACAGTCATAAAGAATTCAGGAATACATTTAATATGATATAATGACCTGTATCAGTGGTTCCATAGAGTGATTACTCTCATCATTAATAAGAAGTAGAATGATCATTTTAATGCTAAGGCTATACAGAAGAGCAGTTTTTCAGCTAATTTAATTTTTAAATGAATTAATTTTACCCTAAATTTAAACTGTGATGCCCAATGAGGACCAATAAAATACCTACTTCTGAACAAGCTAATACCTACTGAAAAGCATAAACGAATAACCACAAGCTACTAATGAAGTTTAACTAAATATTTTTAAGGTCTAAAATCCCCTTTAATATTTTAACTGTTCCAACATTTAAAAAAGGCTAATTTTTTAAAATGGCAAGCCTCAACTAGTCTGATCAAACAAGTAAGCAAATTATTTACTTCTCATACAAGAAAGCAAGTGTTGTTAAGCCAAAATAAACTGCCATTTAATTAAGAAAGCCAAGGTTTTCTGATTGGCATATGGATCTAATTATTGTGGGTGCTTCATAAATAGACATAAAGGTAAATTAACACATGCTTGGAAGTCTAGACAATGTCGAAGAAACTTAAGATATACAGCTGACTTGTAGATTATGCTCATAAACAATGCAAACACACAGTAGAAAAATCATAGTAGCAGTATTACTTAGGAGTAAAGCTTTTAGGCTACCAAGGATATCAATTCTAACACTGCTTTCTAGGGAAGAAGTGGAAATGTTTACAAATTTAACTGAACCTGAAAAGAGCCAAAGTAGAAGAAACAGTAAGGGAACAAAGGCGGAGGGTGGCAGCGGTCAGAGGAGAAGGACAGAAGTTGGGGAGCAAGAGAGAGAATGGTGGGGAAAGGAGGCACTAATAAAACTCCTTGGCAACACAAGCTTTTTGAAGCTCTGAGTACACTGATACTTCATATGCTAAACAAACGCTCTGTTCCACAGTGCTTTATCTTTATCTTTTCCTATTCTTCTTCCCTAAAAGGTCCTTGACTAAGATATTATTATCAAAATCAATGATTTGTCTTACTTACTGGACCAAGCCCTGGAGGCAGTACTAGTCCCAGGCTGATCTAGATAGATCTTTTCACTTTGTTTTAGTGTGTGTACATTTCATTTTGTTTTTTGAAATGTCCAAGACCAAGTGATGATTTTCCAGTATAGGTTCTAGAAACATAATCTGTGTGCACAGCTCAAACATTTTACCGATACAAAACAACAATCTACTCAGCACTTATTATGAATTCAGTATGATTTTGCCTACTTTACTTTCCAAATCTAGGTATGAGGCAGCGGGGATGTGATGTTAATTACCTAAGAAATTTTTTATATTAAAATAAATGTTTGTTATGGAGTAGATGCAAAATTAGTATGAATTTTTAAGATAAAAAAGAGGACTTCAAAGAATCATAGCTCTTTCAAAGGGTCACTTTGAACTATGCCTCAGGACTCCTGGAGTATAAGCACATTTGCCCAAATTCTTCTGCCATTACGAGTATCCTTGGAAGAAAATGACTGAGAAGTGGTTTTCCCTACCACAATAACCCTTAATGCAGTACTCTTCTTTCCCATTACTGTTTATAATACTTTACCCAATCTTAAATTACTACTACAAGATACATAATCAAACATCTGAAAGGTAATATCACCTAAAGATGTTTTTACCATGTATATAATAAATTATTTTTTAGAAATTTAATACAAAAGGAGGACTTTGAGGCATCAAATATTTCCATCAATATTTCCTCTATTTCTGATGCTTTTCCAAGTTTTTGAGTGAAATTGTCACTGACTTTAAAAAATAGGGAAATATCAAGGGTCCAGATAGTTTTTTTCTAAATAGCCATTTCTCCCTTAAATTTACTTTTGTGATTTTTATATAAAAAAATCCTTCTATATAATTGCATTTAAATTTTGCTTTAAAATTCTCAACTACACATTTTATCTATGGTACCAAAATCTACAACGTGAAACTCATCATGTGTTCAAATGTGACTCATTCAAGTACACAATTTCAGTTCTGATAAATTAATAATAAACGGTGCTTACAGATTTGGTATCTGGAACTCACTGGAAATAGTTACTCAACTTACCTGGTGCTAATCCAGCAGTAGCAGGGCTTCCCATGGATGGGTGAGAGAAAACTTGAGAGAAGGCAGACATATTTGACTGGGACACGTTACTCAGCCTGGAGGTTGATCCTCCTTTAGGAATAAACTCGCTTGCAGTAGGATTTGGTGTCTATTTGAAAATCAAATATATTAAGTTAACACACTTAAAGCCCAAAAAAAGACATTGAATCTATTAGGCATTATTCCACAGTGTTTTATTTACTAAAATATTTTATTGAAAGGATTTACAAGTGTTTTAGGTTGCATATTTTGGTGTGTTATAATTAAATTTCTACAGGAAAATTTGATAATCAAATTTGAGGATTATAATCTTTCATTTGCAAAATTTTAACCTTGGTAACATATAAAATTTATCTTTATTGTCGTGCATGCATCATTACCAAACCATTCTAATACATTTTAGAGAACTGGGAGGTTGAGACTACCTCAAAACTGAGCAACAAGTTTCAAATTTAATATTTTTCAACCACTTCCACCTGGATAAAGGTTAAAAAAACTGCCTTTCTCCCCAAATTAATCACTTCCTTTTTTGTAAGCACTTCAAACACTTCCCTAATAATATAGTGCCGTATATTTAAGTAACAGAGTAAAGGTAAGAAAAATACTTAAAAATAAGACAAACATGTGGAAGGAATCAAGATATTAAAAAAAAAAAAACAAACCCTAAATATGGGCCCCAATGAATATGTAGTATCATATGCAACTTGTTAACACTAAAAACATTTCACTATAAGATTACATGGATAAATTCTTCTCACAATGGTGCTAATGCTACAACTTTTATATTAATATATTCAAGTGATACGGTACTTTTGGCTTTAAGAACTACAAGAACATAAGAAACTGTATAGTAAATTCAAAACAAGTCTGTATTTTGTCCACACTAAATTTCCACAGGAGGGTCTATGGCCATACCACCCTGAATGCACCCAATCTTGTCTGATTCCACAGGAGGCAGAAAGAACAACTTCCCTATTTGATATAAACGACACTTTGCCACGTTAGAGTTCAAACTACTAGATCTGGAAGGTAACAAGTCACCAGGCTAACCTAATTGTATATCTTAAACAAATGATATTACCAGTTATGAGCCAGCTAAAATTAAATACAAAGTGATAAAATACAGAAGAAATACTAAATCTAGGCTTAATTAAAATATACTAGACATACAGAATGAATGTCTTTTACTGACACATTTAAAACATGAAATTCTGAAAAAGAATAATCAGGCCTGAGCCAAAACATATTTTCCAAAGGGAGAAAAAATCTTCTTTCATCACGTATTCTTAAAAATCTTTCAAATTCTGAAGTTTTCAAAAATAGTGGCACATTCTTGCAAAGGATGGCCAATTTCTAATTTCTCAAACAGAAAATAAGCCACTGCATTTTACTGATGTAGTACTTCCTAGTCACAAGAAAACAAATGACTACTAACAAGATGAAAAGTATGTCAGAGCTAGTTGTGGACCAGTTAACCCTAAATCTATCTTAGAAGATAAGGGTCAAGTTAAAAGCTATCAGATATCTTGGTAAAAGATTCCAAAATGCCTAGGAGAGATGGGGACATCAAGATTACAAGATTACCAGGAGACAGCAAAATTAGACAAGAAAAATCAAATATACATACAAAGATTTTTAGTATAGTCCTGAGAAATAGTTATTACCCAATTTCCATTTCACATACATCTTATAATTACAGTGAATAAAGAATCTGATTTCAATGATGAATTTCTTTAAATTAAATCTATTTTAACTTACTTTGAAAGCCTATTTTTAAGAGACCCAGTAAAGGATAAAAAAGGAGGGGAAAGTGCATTCTATCTTTAACAAATTATATTTAAAATGCCATTACAACAAATTATAAAGGAACTCTAAATGTATTAGAAATTATTAGATTTAACTAGTAAAATTTATACACTAAACCGTAACTTTTAGAGATTCAATAACTGCAGATGCCAAAAACCTACCTAACAGTTAATTTGTATTAAAAAATGAAAAGAGTGACCTAAAATCCTCCCTCCTTTGTTGATTTAATATCCCGTGAGTGAGTGGTTTCAGAGTTTGTTTTGTTCAGCTGTGAGCATTTGGGATTAGAGGAACAATAGAAGAATTTAAATGGCAGAAAAAATATTATGTAGGACTTAGGTGTAAAAACAAAAAAAAAATCTAGCAATAAGAGAATAGAACTACTATTAACAGATAATATAAATTAACTGTGTAGCTAGATCAGAGAAGAATCAGGTATATTTAAAGTAATAATCAGAAATTAACACCTAACCTAGAGTACTTTTTCATGATTAAACTCTTTAATAACTAAAATGATGAAGATACATTCTTAAAACTTCTTTAATATTACTGGTTTAAAATATAAATCAATGTTTTATAAAAACTGTAAAGATAAGACAAAACTGGTAACTAAAACAAATATCACATTAAAATGAAATAATCTGCTTAGAAAATAAACTACTTCTTTTAGGTTTAGGAGGCAAAGGTTTTATCCAGGAAAAAGACAAGGACTTTAGTAATACAAATTATTTGTCTAACTTTAATAACACTATGGAGTATGGAAGACAAAAGAAATACTTGGGGGGGGGAATCAAAACATTACTATTCCTGCCCTATGATTAAATAATCACTTCCTAACAACCTAGATATGTCTCTATAATGCTAAATTCTTGTTTTTTGTAAAATATACTAATAAGCACTAATTTCTATTCAATTTAAATTCTAATTTACATTATCTTCAACAGCACTAAGAGCACATTTTAAAAAATTAACATTTATTCAAATTAGTAAGTTTTAGTTTCTCATACACTGATTTACTCCACAATTTTCACACCAAAAACAAGCAAGTGCTTCTTATACAGTGAGTTCTCCAAAATGACACTATCCCCCAACATTTGAATATGATCCCCACCTGTACACTCTTTACACAAATATACTAAATCAAAAGTCCTGACCTTTAGCCTCAAAACATGTTGTAATAATAATTATTATCTTTTTTTTTTTAAGACAGGGTCTCACTCTGTTGCCTGGGCTAGAGAGCAATGTCATCAGCCTAGCTCACTGCAGCCTCCAACTCCTGGGCTCAAGTGACCCTCTTAGCTTCCCAAGTAGCTGGGACTATAGGTGCACACCCCATGCCAAGTGAATTTTTTTTTTTGTAGAGAAAAGGTCTCACTATTGCACAGGCTAGTCTCAAACTCCTGGGCTCAAGGAGTTTGAGCACAAACTGCTAGGATTGCAAGCATGAGCCACTGTGCCCAGCCTATCGTATCTTAAATGAGGTAATAACGTTGTCAATCGAGATATCCCATCCAACCCAATTGATAATTTCCTACCTACAAATGAGCAATAATATTTTTAACAAATAAAATGTCTGGTGAGGTTTTAAACTCAGGTTTAATACAATTTTATGTTTTTCTTCTATCATATTATTCCATACAAACTGCTGTTTTTTGTTTTTTTGTTTTTTTTAAGGGAGGGTTAAAATGTTTTGAAAAATATTTTTACATGTCAATTAGATTTAGGGCTCTACGTAAAGACAAAGCTACACATCTAATGTCCAGCACAGTCGTATGTGCATGGTGTTTTTATTTTCTGCAGAATGACAACTGTCCTCTTCTTTCTATTCTTCTCCATGCCTTTGTCTTTGTAGAAACAAAACTGTGTTCTGGGAACCACAGGAAGCCAGGTTTTTGCAGGAAACACCACATGGCTTCAAACCCCTACCGTGCTGACTTAGTCCTCAAAGCAATGCATGGTTGTGAAGAAAGGAATTACAAGTGTTCCTAGAGCATTTCAACCTGTAGTTTTGTTTGTTTGTTTGTTTCTTTATTGAAGTGTAATGTACATATCATGCCTTTACTCCATTTTAAGGGTACAATTAAATGGTTATTAGTAAATTTACAAAGTTGTACAGCTATTCACATAAATCAGTTTTAGAGGATTTCCTTCCCCCTATTGAGACCCCTAATTCCCATCCCCAAATACATTTCAAGCATGCCCCTCCCCATCACAGTGCTCACCACATCTCTCAGATGTGGGTCTATCCCCTACCTCCCAAATCCCTAGTGAACACCACCACCATTTGAGCACCATAGTGTTAATCAGTCAGTACCAATTTGATGGCGAGTACATGTGAGGCCCATTCTTCCGGTCTTGTGTCACCTCACTTCGAATAATTGGCTCAAGCTTAATCCAGGATAACATAAGCAGTGCGAGCTCACTGTCGTTTCTTAAAATTGAGTAATATTCCATTGTAAACATATACCAAATTTTAATAATCCACTCATGAATTGACGGGCACTTAGGTTGTTTCCACGACTTAGCAATAGTGAATTGTGCTGCCATAAACATTCGGGTGCAAATGTCTTTATAACAGAATGTCTTATGTTCTTTTGGGTAGATGCCTAATGATGCTATTGCTGGATCGAAACTGTTGTTTTAAAAGTAAATTTCAGTATTTAATACACTGGTGGATTCAGTAAAACCAGAATAAGACTACCCTATAATACTCATAAATTAAAGGACTAATAAACAGCA
>CAUYRT010003678.1:0-30949 GCA_963574885.1 Lepilemur ruficaudatus | reverse complement strand
ATATATATAGAAAAAATTAGCCGGGCATGGTGGCACATGCCTGTAGTCCCAGCTACTTGGGAGGCTGAGGCAGAAGGATCCCTTCAGCCCAGGAGTTTGAGGTTGCTGTGAGCTAGGCTGATGCCACGGCACTCTAGCCCGGGCAACAAAGTGAGACTCTGTCTCAAAAAAATAAAAAAAATAAAAAAATAAAAATATTTGGTTTTTTAAAAGAAGTTTTTGCACTTTTTATTCATGACTATATTCTTTCTGATACATTTATAAGATAATATATGCATGTGATATAGTCTTCAAATTTCATAAGTGAATATACAACAAAATGTAAGCCTCAGTGTATGCTATACTCAATATTCTCAGTCCTGATCCCCAGAGAAAATTATAATTATCAGGTTCTTGGATATCTACACTTTTTTTTCTCAACAATATATTTAGAAAATTATTTCATATCAGGCTTTAATAAGTTGCTTGAATTTGCAGAAAATAAGTCACACATTGAGCTATTGAAAATGATTAATGACAAAAGAACAGTATGAGAAACTAAAACTATTTTAAAGATAGTTTTTTAATGATAACATGGTCTTGTTAATTAATTCTTTCATTATTTTACTGCTTATTTGATGTTTTGTTTATCAATTAAGTGGATTAAATGCATTATTTTCTCCAAAAAAAATTTGTGTAAGTTTGTGGGTCTGCTTACATTATTATTTCAGTGTTTATCGTACTAAAATTGACTGATTCAAAGCAGAAGCAATGTGCATTGGCATCAATCTGAGTTTGGATCACCTGAATAAATAATGACTGGATGCCAGTAAAGAAGAAACAGAGATGATAGGGTTGCTTGGACTCAGAGATTTAGATGCCCTGTGTTTATCTCGTCAAGCCACTGAAGAGTGGTTCCCTTTGGTAAAATGCCTAGTGCAGTCAATTTTATGGCTCAAGAGATGGTACTTCTAACCACTTCACTTAATAGACTGTTTCACAATTCATCTGATTTAATCATTTGGATATTGCTTCTCTGATAGTCAGCCTACCATTTTCTTCACTTAATTTTATCTGACTCCCTCTACTTTTACTCTTTCATCACATTATTCTGGAGGAATCAGACTGACAGGATTTAATGGATGTGTCTTGATGTGTACCTTTAATTTGAGGCATTAAAATAATTAGGAAATTAAAACTATACAATCATTCCTTATCTGTCTCATTAATTGCCTTAAATATTCCTATTATGATTTCACATTGGTCCCATGAGTAATGATAAAGGAAGAACTCATTATATTATGAAAAAAACCCTACACATTTATTAGATTTATACCTACAGGTCAAAGTCCATTGCAATGTTATCCTTGATTAATATTATTTTACTTCCCTGAGTTGCAATTATGCTTTGCATAATGGGTGATCAGAATTCAGTACAATAAAAGAGTCATGGAGGTCATATTCGAACAAGTGGAATGTGGTGAGTAATAGCACCAAGGTCTACAGTGATATTTAATATAGACTCCATTATTTTTCTAATGTATGTATTCTTCTTTTATCTAGAAATTAGAAGATTATTAATGTTCAATGACATCATGCCCCTTTTATCAAATGGAAGTGAAAGACCTTTGTATGACACACTAAAAAAGTTGAAGCACTGGGTTTCAATGCCATTACATAAACTTCTAGGTAATGAAAAGTTAAATTTTAATTTGAGCAATTATATTAATTACTCAATCATAAAATACATACATCTTTACAATCTGACCTTACTAACCTGTTTCACTGATCAACAAGACACATTTTTGCTAAAAAAAAATAAAAATACACATACACATACAAAGAGTGTAACTTATATTGCTTATACAGAAAAGAGCCTAGAAGAACATATATTCACCATTCTTGTTTATAAGTTGGTTAGCTGGCACTACTTCAGGAACACTTCTCCCCTTCAAGAAGGCAGATGAGCGCAGTTGGGGGCAGACGGGAGCTCTGGCTCCCGAAGCCACGGCTCTTTTTATTTTGCTGCCTGAGTTACTACACTCTTAGAAAATAATATATTGAATCTCAAGACAGAAACAATTAAAAGATTACTGATTTAATCACTGTGCAACTGATAATTTAGATACAGACTGTGTCAGGATATAATATTGCCAAAAATAAATCTACCTTATGAGGCATAGGATTGAGGTAGAATTTCTGGAAAACATTTCAAAAGAATCTCGCTATAAAATCTTAGGAAAGAATAAGCTCCTGCTTTCCCAAGTTTCTTCTGTCTGTAGTTACCCTTGTTGCCCTAATGCAGTTTTAACTGTACCTTATTCTTAGTCTAGAAATAGAATAAATCAGCAACTTTAGATTTAGTGACTGATGGGGCAAGAAATTTATTGTACATCTGTTTCCTATCTTGCAATCTCTCCTTCCTTTTTCTTATCTAGAAATTTAGTTCTGAAAAACTGCAACTCAGACATTAAGGCCAATTCCCTTAGAAGCAGCACAGGTCCCCAGCCACATACTTTCTAATCTCTTATGCTGGAGTGTTAGGTCTTGTTCCCTTTACACTAGTCACAGCATCCTCCTAATGAATGGAAACATTGTCTGAAAGCAGGTTGTGTTATCTTTTACCCAAATGCTACCTGTTTTTTACAGCATCGTTTTCCACAGCCATTACTTATGGTATTAGACAACTTTAGGTGTCTGTGATTAGCCAAAACGCACCTAACCTTGCATTTGAATATTTTTCCACTTGAAGTCTCTGCTGTCACTCATGCACCCACAGCCAATTAATTTTTTTCCATCCTTTTCTACCTGGAATGAATAACCAGCATGTCTTATGTGGGCACTCCCCCAGAATAACAGTAGTAGTATACTCCTGATATTCAGATGGATATTAGTGCTCATTTTCACTTAGCAATGGCTTTACATATATTATAGAGGGCTCACAATTCTCCAAGAGCAGAAACATTAGGGAGATCCCTAATTCAATATAGGTTATTGGTTCAGTTGCAGATTATTGTATATTATTGACTTGAGGGGGCATCCGCTTTTTGTCACACAGAAAATTTTGGACTTGGCAAAAGCTATGTTAGAAGAACCATATAACCTATTTACCCACACTGTACCCTTTTGAAAGTAAAAGGAAGTGTGGCAGATGTTAAACTTTCAAGATGCCCGGGACACCACATATAAACCAGGCAGAGTTAGTTAGGTTCTTGGTCCCAGAATCAGGGAATGCGTTTTTTGCATACATTTACTTATTGCTTCTTTGAATAACTACAACATACTAGGCAATTCGCTAGGCCCTCAGGCTATATAAAGACATAATTTTTGCTTTCACGGACCTTGTTATCCAATGGTGAAACAACCGATCAATTATAAGTATATGACGGCTACACAGCAAATGGAAAATTATAATGGTGTAAAAGAAAAACAAAAATCTAAGAACTGCCCCCCCTCCAAATTTTTTATGTCTAAAGGGAGAACTGGGCCTGAGAACTGAGTCACACAAGCACTACTATCCTCTTCCCAATGAGGTACAGGGCTCCTCTTTTAAGAAATAGATGGGCTTGGAAAATAACTGAACAGGAAATTTTTTTGGTGGTTAGGATATGAGAGGGAGAAAAGCAGCCTGGCTGGCAAGGTTGTCTTGTTATACAGGTAAGCCTCTCCACAACAGCCCTCAGGGAAATTGTTTTATTCTGACATTTACGGGTGTCAAACTCTCAGCAAACCTGTCCCAGATCAAATAAGCAGAGTCTGGCTGCATTTAACTGAGATTCTCTACAGATGCAAATTTCTCTCCCAGCCTCCCCAACTAGACAGCCTTGCGACATTATACCTGTTGCCCTCAGCCATCTCAACATATGTCAAAGAAGTGTATTTGGGGGTTAAATATTTCTTATTTTCTTCAGCCCTAAACAAAACCCTTCAAGATATTGCAGCTCCTATAAAATGAATGCACGCCAATTATAACCTTAAGACTGTAGCCTAAATAAACTCTTAAATGTCCATTACAAGTTTATTTCTACAGATGCAAACCAAGGAAGAAATATGATCACTTTTCTATCCACCCTGAGAAGATCACAATATTGACTATTTCCTCTACTCCCCTCCTTTTTTAAATGTTCATCTTATCTTATATAGATCTACTGAGCTGAACACTGAATAGAATTTCACAAGAATATCAACAGTTGCCTCATTGTTTACCTCCTTCACCTCTCCCCTTTTTTCTGTGAACTCTCTTTCCTTCAAATGCAAAATTTTCAAAAGCTTCTTTTTGATTGCTTGAATGCGGACTGCAACCTCAAACTACTGGGCTCAAAAGACCCTTCTGTCTCAGCTTCCCCAATAGCTGAAACTACCGGTGCTTGCTACCTCACTGATTAATTTTTGTATTCTTTGTAGAGACAGGGACTTGCTGTGTTGCTTAGGCTGGTCTCGAACTCCTGGCCTCAAGCAAGCCGCAGACTCTCAAAATGTGAGGATTATGGGCGTGAGCTACTGCACCTGGCCAGAAATTCTCAAACCCTTCTGCTGAGATTCCAGTCCACGAAAAATATTTTATGGGCTGTGCTTTTCTTGGATGCATCCTCTAATCTTGGCTTAATAAATCTCAGTTGAGTGTAACTCTCATTTTCAGTCACTTATTATTTAAGTTAAATGGGAAAGTATAAATTGGAGAGTGTCATTTTAAAACAAAAATCATGGAAATGTCTCGCCAAATATGTTGACTTTATTTGGAAATGAAAAATGAGGATATATACAGGATGCATGGAAGGGCAAATCACAAGAGCATCCCATGAGGGAAGGGTAAAGGGAAGCTTTTATTGGCAAAAGGGAGAGGTTCACATAAGCTGTTCAGAAACAAAGTTCATTAGTTCCAGAGGCTCAAAGCCAGAGTTGTCCGTTCCTTGGTGGAGATGCTGTCACCAGGCAAGTGTCCTTTCTAGAGCAACTTATCTGAATTACTGCAGTCCTAAAGAATGTCTAGAGATAAACCCTGCCATAGAAATAGATGTGTAGCTGTGAAACCTGCAAGCCAGGCAAAGCAGGAGATGCATGAAGAACATATAGGGATTTCTTGTGGGGTTTTTAGATAGTCCTTGGAAACAGTTCTTATCTCACGCATGTAAACACGAGCTCCTTCTTCTTCGTGACTTTCTAGTCCTATTTTTTCTGGGTATGACAAAAGTGATTTCATTCTGATATCTATCACTTTCACAGGAGCTAGCTGAGATTTAGAAATCTGGGAGAGGAAACTGGGAAATGGACACATAAGCTGAAACCTGAAAATGAGCGAAAGTTAGCTGAGTGACAGGAAAAATGTATTTGAAGGATAAAAGAATATGTAAAACTGACCAAGATGGCCTTAATATTACCCTCAGCTTGACTACACTCTAGACAGGCTTCTTCAGACTCTGGGCCCCTGACCAGTTCCTTAGGGGATTTACTTTAGAAACCTTGTAATTGTAAATTCTTTCCCTGCCTCTTTGACATGTAAATCCCTTCCTAGCCTGTTGGCAGTTTTCCAATCAAAGAATTTTTTTTTTTCTCTCAAGAACCTGGGAGCCATGCCGTTGAAATGAAAACATCCAAGAAGATAGCACCCCTGGCTCCCAGTCTCTAAGGAGGATAGAAGCCTAACTTAGGGACAATCAGCAAATACAGATGGACTAGTGACATTGACTGCATCCTAACTAATCCTCCGTTCTTTTCCATTAGCTTATCCAAGCCTTGAAAATCCTCCCGCCTTTTGTTTCAGCTGAGTTGTCTTCAGTCTCTTTTCTGTATTGTAATAGTCTATCTCCCCTATTGCAAGATTCTTAAATAAAGTCTTCCTTGCCTGTTTAATTCTATCTGGTGCAGATTCTCTTTGACAAAGTCAACGAAAAAATGGACAATATTGCACTTTTGAGGAAGAGAAGGAAGGCCAGCATGTTTAGAGTATAGAGAATGAAAAAGACTGGTTAGTTGTTTTTATTTTGCTTGAAAGGACAGAACAACTTTTATTTAGTAAGACATTGTCAAGAAAGTGATTCATTTGTTGTTATTTTTATCAAACTTCAGTAATCTAAGCCCTAAGCATTTTGTCCTGATGAATTCTTTCTTTACTACAAGGCTCCACTAAACCATTAAGTTTTAGCCATTTGCTCAAAAATGTAATTAAATTCTTCATAGCATAGGCTATTTTCATTGCTATGTGTTAGAATGTTCAAAAAAAAAAAAACCAAAAAAAGGAAAAAACAACTAAAGAAATACTTCCTGACTCATGGAATTTAAAATCAAAATGAGGCAATTATACAGCAATATCCAGAACAAATTTGCAATGAGAGACCAAGAAGAGATATTTTTAAGCTGAGATTATAAATTTCCATATTTTTGAAGCTCATTGTGCTCCTACTTGTTAAGTCTTTTCAGTTATTGGTCTCCTATGCAAACATTTCCTTCTTTTTCTGATTATTCTTTCATAGTTGTATAATTGGCTTAACTGAATAGAATCTAATCTTAAATTTCTTAGAACAAATGATCTCTCATGATACCATCTTAACTCTATTCACTAGCATGGTAACTCTGACTCACATGGTCACCTCCTGTTCCATGCCTTCCTTTCTCTCTTCTAAATATTAGGATTTGATCCACTTTTTAAAAATCATCTGTTTAGTGAACATTTACTGATACCTACAATGTATGATTGAGGAAAAGCATAAAGATTTTTTTTTCTCCTCAGCCCTACCTCACACCTCAATGAAAGAAAATAAAAATATGTCTATGACTCCATGATTAGGCAGTTTAGGAGAATGTATTAATTACCATAATACAATAGGGAGCTTTTGCTTCTGATATAGAATTAACTCTGATTCGCAACAGGGAGGAGTGGTTCGAAAGATTTTTTTAACCCTGGAACACTTGGTCAAATATCATACTAATATCACCTACTCTAATAACATCACATAAACTTGCATATATAAAGACAATTCTGCCTAAATAAACTAAGTATAAGACAGGCAAAATTTTAAAATAATTAAATAATATAACAGTATTGTAATATTGTCACTATAAATACTAAATACTTATTACAGCTTCAATTTATTATTATTGAATTTACATTCATTTTCTCATTTAGTCTTCACTATAAATGTATGAAACAAATATAATTAGACCTATTTTTGAATAAGAAAATTGAAGCTTCAATAGTTTAGAAAATGGAGCTGAAATTTGAAATCAAAACTATCAGACTCTAAGGTATGTGATATTTTCACTATAGTGAATATTAAATTAAATATTACATTTATGGTAAATATTAATAGCTGCTGTTTATTGATTGCCCATTATGTGTAAGATATTCGGCAGATGATTGTTGATATTCACATTACTGCTATAAATCAGACATTATTTACGTATTACAGACAGAAAATTTGAGACACAGATAACTTATATAAATTGCCCACAGTCTTCCCACAATTTGATTACAAACATGGGTCTGCTAACTTGAAAATCCATGCAGAAATAATAATTGGCTAATAAAAAGAAACAGAAACAATTTCAGGAAGAGAAAACTATGTATGCAAAGACAGAAATGTTTACAGGTAGTATGAGATAACTGTAGCACTAGGTACAAGCATAGGAGAATGTAAAAGATAACCCAAGAAGCCGTCTGATACCAAATTATAAAAAGCTTTTTACATGTCATTCTTAAGAATTTGGATAACGAATGGTTACCTTATGGGTCACTTTCCATGTGTCATAAACTCTGCTAGATGCTTTATATAAAAAAGTAGAATCCAACTTCTTTATTACTTTTTTGGAGATTATATATACTGTATCATATAAATTAAAACTCTTTTCCACAGAAATAAAGAGTAAATTTTTATCTAATCTGCATGTCTGAAAGAAAAAATAGTGATTTGATGACTTGTTGTCTTTCAAGAGTCTATAAAGGAGTTGAAAATGTATGTCCACACGAAAACTTGCACATAGATGTTTATAGCATCTTTATTCATAATCATGAAATCTTGGAAGCAACTGAAACGTCCTTTAGTAGGTGGATAGACAAATAAACTGTGGTACATCCCAGCAATGGAGTATTATTCAGTACTAAAAAAATGAGCTTTCAAGCCATAAAAAGTTTCCATGGGGGAAACTTAAATGCATATTACTAAGTGAAAAGCCAATCTGAAAATGGTATATACCGCATGATTCCCCCCTCCAAAAAAAAGACATTCTGAAAAGGACAAAACTTTTGGAGACATTTAAAAAAATCAGTGGTTGCCAGGGTCAGGGAGCAACCTGAGAGCGGGGTGAATAGATAGAGCCAAATAGAATAAAAAGAAAAGTCAGAAATGGACAGTAAATAGATGGAAAACACATAAAAAGTTATATATTATATAATTTCAATTATACAAAATTAAAGAAAAGGCAAAACTATAGAAACAATAAAAAGATCAGTGGTTGCTAATGGCTTAGGGTTAAATAGGTAAAGCACAAGACATTTTTAGGGCAGTGAAATTATTTTGTTTGATACTCTAGTGGTATATACATGACATTATGCACATGTCAAATCCATAGGATTTGCGCTATAAAAATGAACTTTAATCTATGCTAATTTAAAAATTATGAAGAAAGTTGGAGATCCCAGGAAGAAATGCACAATGTGACATACATATCTAACTGTATTACAGATGTGTTAATATAAGCAATCTCAGTAAAGTGAATTGGGAAAAAGTACTGACCTCAGTAACTTTGGTAATAAATAGAGTAAGTACCATTGAAGTCAAAAACAACTACACATAGTCTGTATTCTAGTTGACAAAGTTGCTTCTCCCAGGGGCGCAGGCTATTAATTCTGACACTATTATACACACATACTGGAATTAAACAATTAATTAAATGACTTAAAGATGATAGGAGCCAAGTTTCTCCCTGTTGGAGTGGGAATTTACAGATAAGCAAAAGAAGAAGGCTAGAATGATCCGTGTGGTAATGGATTGGAGATATCAGTATGAACACATATTTAGCTTACTGTAGATGCAGATGACTACAAATAGAAACATTTATGGATAAGAATACATGCACAAATTAGAACACATGCATACGTGTTTTCTTGCTGTAGCAGATGAAAATGCCGAGAAGTAATGATACTCCAGTAACAGTGAGCACTCCAAGCACCCAGGTCTTAGTTGCTAACATGTTTTCAAATAAAGGCAACCTGGGTGCTTGGAGAAATGACTGATTTTGAACTAGGGCAGAAAATATACAAGATAAAGCTGGATATTTTGTGGTGCTAGAAAGTAAGAAAAGTCTCCCAAAAAGAAAAAAGAAAACACCAAAAAAACAACAGAAAACTTACATTGGTGTGGGTATGTCAAAGGTCTGGAGGATACTAAAAGAGCTCCCAATGGCCAAAGATGGTACAATTTAGGCCAAAAAAAAAAAAAATTAAAATAATTTTAGATTATAATATGAAATAAAAAATACATCACCATGAAAACATACTGACATAAATAAATTATTAAATAAATAAATAAATGGGGAAGAAGAGACAAATCTCTCTTGCAGAAAAATTCCAAATAGTTGACATAGCTATTATGCCCTCAAGGACGAGAAGCAATTATCCACCTTTATAATATGTGGGCTGTCCATAGTAACTTCTTTCCAAAGAGTTCAGAATGAAACAGGGAAAAAATTTCTAGTGGGAAAACCAGACACTACTACCTCTGACATTACCTCAGCAAGATAATTAATGTCAACATTAAAGGTGATAAATCATGTTGCTGGTATAACTTCATGATATGATGGGATGACAATGACACTTTTGTCATGCGGTCTTCTTCTCCAAACCCATAGACCCAGTCTAATCATGAGAAAACACCAGACAGATCCCAAAAGAGAGTGTCCTACAAAATAATTGAGCAGTACTCCTCAAATTTTTCAAGGTCATCAAAAACAAAAAAAGTCTGAGAAAAACAGCTAATTGGAGTTTAAAGAGACATGTTAAGTAAATGTCAGGAGGTATCCTGGACAGGATAATAGGGCAGGAAAAGACTTTACATAAAAACTAAAGAAATAAAAATAAATTATGGACATTCATCAATAATAATGTATCAGTTTTGGTTTCTTCTTTGCAACATATCTACCATACTAAAGTGTTAATAATAGATAAAACTGTTGAGAGCATATTTGAGACAGTAAAAATATTAGTGGTTGCTAGTGATTTGGGTTTAAATAGTCAAAACATGGTTGGGGAGTTTGGGCAGTATTTTGTTTGATATTTTAATGGTGTACATGTGACATTATGCATGTGTTAAAACCATAGAATTTAAGTCTCAGTTTTTCTGTAATTTAAAAACTCTTCTGAAATAACTTTAAAATTTCTCTGAAAAGAAAACCTAATATTTTATACAGTCCCTCTGTATCCACTGAATTCATCTGTTCTCCTCTTAGAATAACCAGAATGGTCCTGGAAGATGCCAATGGACTACTGCACTTGAATAAGAAGTAGCATCAATCGTAGCTACCATGCCAAATGTGGTGTCTTTGCTAGAATAGCTTAATATATTATGTAGCTGTTCGTTTGGAAAACCCATTCTTTTTCATTCTTGTAAGAAAAAAGAAGATTAGCAACGGTTTCCATGCAAGTAGAATAAAAGATTGTATCCATTTAGTTTTGGCACAAGGCACAAGGCTATGTTGACTCTCTTGTCCTCAGTCATAATATAGTCTGAAGAGATCTGGACTATCTGAATATCCCCATATCCAGTTTCCTGTGACTGTTGCAACAGATTATTCACAAATTTTGTGACCTAAACAATAGAAATTTATTCTCTGTTAGTTCTGAAGGCCAGAAGTCTGAAATCAAGATGTAGGAGGGACCAAACTCTTCACAAAGGATTTAGGAATCTGTCTCTTAGCTCTTCCAGCTTCTTGAAGCTGTCAGCATTCTTTGGCTTGTGGCCACATCTCTTTCTCTGCTCCATCTTCACATCATATTCTGTTCTGTGTTGGTGAATCCACTTCTGCCCCTCTCTTATAATGGTACACATGATTGTATTTAGGGTCTACCAAATAATCTAGAATACGTTCCTCATCCAAAGATCTTTAACTTAATTATATATTTTTTCAAATAAGTTATTATTATATGTAATATTATATTTGCAACATAAGTCAATGAGTTAATATTCATTCTTTTGCCATATAAGGTAATATTCACAGGTTCTAGGGATTAAGATGTAGACATATCTTTGGGCCACCATTCAGCCTATTACAATCCCACAGATTATTCTACTAAACTACTATATGAGTGACATCATATCAATCAAAGTAGATGAATAGGAACAAACTAGTAAATTAGAAGGCTTCCTTAGATACATGTGCTCCAAAGGGTTCAAAGTAACCATATGATAATTGAGGAGCCCACCACATGAGTATAAAATTAGAGATCTAGTGGTCTTTGGAAGAAAGGACACTTCCTCTAAAACAAAGAACAAATTAAGATGATTCTGGGGGGAAAATAGTTATCAGTAGGCCTCCAAAGAAAGATAGCTTGGTTAAAAGCTTTTATATACAGGCTAATGACAGTCCTCTAGCCAATTATTATAATGATACTATAAGAGACAGAGTTTGCATCAATGGGATACTTTCAGCCAGACATATCTGATCTACCTAAGTTTCTTACTGTAATTAAAACTGGGATGTTTAGATTTATGGAGTAACACTTAGAAAATGTCTTATAACCTATATAATTATCAAACTATAAAATGCACACTTTGGTTATGGAATTTTGTGAACAAAATATCTCCTGTGTAAGTTATGTCTTGTACACATTACTTAGAAACTCCATGTTACATTCAGTTTAGGATGTTACTGCAGCTAGGAAATATCCAGGGAGCAGCACTGGCAGTAGGTCCTGGTACTGGACTTCTCCGCATTTTGCTTGAGTTTCATAGTCTCATAATTATTTATAAAGTTTGATACTGGGTACATTTCAGATTCTTATTAATCTGATTTGCATAATCTGCCCTTTGTAATTTTCCAGGAACAATCATGTAGGGCATAGTAAATAATTTAAATCAATAATCTTATTTTTGTAGCTCTACTAATATAAACTTAATAGGTAAAATACATGGGTCTGGGAATGAAATGATGGAAACAAGAATAGCCCTGCTTCCCATTATGCCCAGTGTATTACCTTGGGTAATTGTACGTATTCTCTCTACAAGTCTGTGCTCTGCAGCATTGGATTAAAACCTTCTGCCAGAGGATATAGCAAGAGTCCCAATCAGTGATAGTTCCAGCTGCCACTTGGGCATTTTACACTCCTTCTAAAAGAACAATAGAGAAGGGGATTCACCATCTTGGCAGTTGTAACAGATCCTGACCATCAGAAGGTGATGGCTGTTGTTATACAGTAGGAGCAGAGAGGGAAAATTCTGATACACAAGTGATCCGCTTGGGGTCCTCTTTAGTACTCTTTGTCCAATTTTACAGTGAATAGACAAAGATATCAACTCTAGCCTGAGAAGGGCATGGTGAGTGTGGACTCAAATATCTGAGGAGTGAGCACCTGAATTACACAAACAAGTAAGCCAAAAAGACCGGCAGACATGCTAAGTGAGACTAAAGTTAAACTAGAGTAGATGGGAAAAAGAAACAATGGCTATCAGTTCTAGCATTAAGATCAGCTCTAGCAGCGAGAGCTGTAACTCAGTCCACTAACTTTCCATTCCTAATTATCTCCAGGAAGAAAGGTGCACTGGAATCTTGCAGGGTTTCTACAAAACCAATTTGAAGAGCAGCACAAAGGGTGCACTGTCGTGGATGCTGAGATGGGATGCTGAGATAAACTGTCCAGTTATCCCTTCAGGAAATGACTTATGTCCCATTGCTGGGAGGGTTGTGGAAAGATAGCCTGAAGCCCATCTCATTCAAACTCATGTCTCTTTCCAGGCCAGTCTTCATCCAATAACTTAGTGATGTTGATATAAAAAGTTTCAGTGACCTCACCCCAGCTGGATGATCATAGTTTGAAAGCTCCTCATTGGATTCTTCATAACCTTCATGGGGACTACCTTACCAGCACAACTTCTCCCTCTGCCCAGCCCTGCTTCCTTCCTCTCCCTAATAAACATTCTAATCACTCCCTCCATCTTGGAATCTGCTTCCTGAAAAACTACAACCTGCATCCAAAACTTACTCAAGAAGTACAATTCTGCCTTATAGCTTTAAATTTTCCAGCTGATTGTTCTCCTCGCAATGCCTATTCCAAAATGGTGAATATGATCATGACATTTGGGACCCCACCCAGTCCCATTCCACATTCTAATTTTTCTTTTTCAAATAATCACTATGATTTAATATATTATTTGAATTTATTTTGCTTTTCTTTTTCTGTATGACTCACTATGTCTTTAAAATATGTGCACATATGTGGTCTCCATGAAATTATTTATCAGAATAAATAAGATTGGAGAGAGAAAAACAGAGGAGGAAAGGAGGGAAGGAGGTAGGGAGGAGAGAAAGAGAGAGGCAGAAAAGTGAGATAATAGAAATAGTAAAGAAAGAAAGAAATCAAGGAATGAAGAGAAGGAAATCAAGGAAGGAATTTTGGAAAATTTCTACTGTTGGGAGTTAGGCAAGAAAGAAAAATGGGAAAGAGCTAGTCTCCATCATTTGCAAAACAAAAGTCTTAGGTAATTTTCTATTTAAAAAGGTAGATAGAAAAGTTAACGTGACAATCCAAAGCCAAAAATTAAAGCTCCAGGAACTACAAATGAGTGTGTACGATATTGGCGTGTGTCTACAAAAAATACAACCTATGGGAAGTGACATTATCTGACTTCTTCAAAGATTGCTTTAACTAAATATTCCATAGTGTATGCAAGTAAATTAAAGAATAAGCATTTCCATCTGACACAAAGAAAAGGTTTTGTATTTCCTTTAACAATTAAAACCCGGCATTTCTTAGTATTTTGAAACATATTTGAGGAAAAAAAGTAAAAACATTTAATTATAAATTTGGAACTCTGTTGAGAAACTTAACAACCTATTTTCCTCCAACTATACTTTCATAATTCACTTTTATAGTCATTACGAAGTTCTCAATCATGTGTCTATTCTATTAGCAGCAAACTGTATTTTAACCTTCAAAATAAACTATAAACATTTACAGGATCAAATTCCCATAGGTATTTTTAAATCTAATTTGTTTTTTGTTGTGTTAAATTACATATTTTCTCGTATTTTCTTCTATTAAGATTTATTGGGTAATGAAACTTTTATGCTTCAGTATCTTCGTTTATTCAGTGAAACCATTTTGAAAGTACTGGGGTGCACTTAGGCTAATTAATGCATTTAAAGGTTATTATTATGATTTTAAAGCTCCCTACCTGGCTCAAAAGAGTGCTTTCTCTCTCCAAATACTGTCTAAATCTCTTTCCTGTTTTTATTTCACCCAAGTATTTGTAGGTATTATATATTATATTTATTTAATACTGGATTGTCTATCTCTTCCCCTAGAAAGCAAACTCTATGAGAACAAGAGGACACTTTTGTTTCCTACAATAGCACTTAAAAGAACAAAGACTAGCTGGATTTAAGCACACAATAATACTTTTGAATGAATGAATAAACATATTTCTGCCATATATTTAAAAATAGTTCCATCTTAAGTTCACTTTTTGTTTGATGCAGGATCTTGGATTATTACTGTAGACATTTTTCCAAATTCAATTAATGTTAAATGATGGGTTTTGATATAAAAAACTGTGAATAATAATTTTATTCATAAGACTTTCTTATATACAAAATGTTAATTTAAATTTGTGAGAATTAATTTGCTAACGTAAATTTGATTTACATAATGTTTGAGAAAATAAGAACACTTAGAATTATAGCAATACAAAAGTTATTTGAATATGTAGAATCACATTCTCTATCCCAAATTAGCTTTTATTCATGGTTTACCTAATCAAAATTATAATGTTTATTAGATTAAGGAGTTCTCTTCCACTCTGTTTCCCCCCAGCTTGGAGTGGGGAGATTCAGGAAGAAAATAATAAGATTTTGTTTGTTATTAGTTTACATAATTTCTACTCTTGAAATTTTTAATATCTTCTTAAAAATATATTTAATTGCTCTGGGCAGTAAGTTATACTTCAATCAATTTCTCTTAATTTATTTGAGGTAACAGGTAGGCTAACTGAATGGGTATACAGAAATCACTGATTACACTAAATTTATAATATTATTATAAATGAACCTCTGGTTACATTTAGAGAACTACATATAGTTCTCTAAAATCCTGAACAAATTACCAAATTGTTCATGTACGTAGTAAACCAGTGTTTCCCAATGTCTATTCTGTGGGAAAGTAGTCAGATAACTAAGTAGTTGGAACAAAGATTTCCTGAAAATAAGTTTTGAGAAACATTATATATTACAGCATCTCTCTAAGAGATTGAAAATCTATGTTGGCGTATTGCATGCTCTAATATAAATCCTACAATAAAAGAAGCCTATTTTGTTGTATTTTAATAAATATGGTCTACATTTTATTGACCACAAAGCTCTTTTATTATGGCAAATATTAACATCCCTGGATAATTTTCTTCTCAAAACAGTTTGTAAAAGCTCTACTTGACACATTGGATACTCAATACATGTTTAGAAATTTTTTATTAATTGATTAAAAAATATTTATTAAATGCCTACTTTGTGTGAAGCACTGTACAAGGCACTGAGTATATAATGAATGACATAATAAATTGAAAAGTGCTCTATTATTATAAATGAATATAAGCACTATTTCTTTGTATCTTCTCTTGCAGAACGAAATTTTCATATTTTGTATGAAGTCTCTTTAACAAAGAATAAGACTTTTAATGTGATTATATGTGTGTTGTCCATAAAGGATATAAGTTGATAATACAAAATTAATATTAAAATTTGAATGTTTTAATATATACCTACTAGTTACACATTTATTTTATAATTCATGCTCTCACAAGAAGAATATTTGCATTAAGGTCAGATAAATTTCTGATTCAGGGCTTAAAGTGCCCTTTGCAGCTAAGAAAAGGAAGCAAAACCTTACTTGTGATAATTCTTAACATTATTTTAGAGTGTGTAAATAAAATTTAGGAAATCTAAGGTCACATATTAGTGTGACCAAATGGTAAAAGATGAAGTTTTCCTCTTCAATGGCATTTAACTATAATAAAACATATCCATAAATTTTCCTTGTATCAGTAGATTATAATTTTAGAAAAAGCATAACCAAAAATATGCTTCCTAAAAAAGCACAATCATAAGGACAAGTTAAATAATATATCTTAATTTTTATACATTACATATAGTTTTATACTTTTTTAAGGTGATATAAAATCCTATAGAGTATTCCTACAATCAAAACTGCCTATCTACTAAATAATCCAATAATTTGATATCTTAGAAAGGAAACAATAGGGATTCTGAAAAACCTTGTATGTCAAGGTTGACCAGATTTAAAATTGCGTGATCAATTATATTTCCATATACATTTATGGAATTTGAATCAAACTGCTCTATAAGCCTTCTTTTTTCCTGAGAGTATCTTAGTTTAGATAACATAACAGATGTCTGCCATCAAATCCTCTAACTTATTCAATGATGTCCTCCAACATTTACCTGTATTTTCCCTGCATTAGAACATTTAGCTTTCTTTGATTATTTTGAGTCTATACAAACTTGCTATTGTTTAATTTGTTAGTATTGAAACTGTGGGGTGACTACAGTGATATTTTTGGTGCCAATATAATTAACTAGTTCATAAATATCACCAAATAATAAGAATTCATAAGCAGACGATAGAATAAGATTTTCTCAGACAAATAATGTTGATTTAATTAGGAGAGTTGATGTGTCAAGATATTCATATTCAGTCATGTGAGAATATCTTTGACTGCTCTGGTAATAGGAAAAGGCTAAAAGCTGTGAGGTTGAGCATTTTTATATATATGTTTGTTGGTTATTTATGTCTCTTTTGAAAAATTCCTGTTTAGGTCATTTGCCCATTTTTTAATGGGATGATTTTTTTTCTTGCTGAGTTGTTTTAGTTATTTATAAATCCTAGATATTAGTTATTTTTCAGATGCATAGTTTGCAAATAGTTTCTCCCATTTTGTAGGCTATTTATTCTGTTTATTTATTTTGTTGTACAGAATCTTTTTATTTTAATTGAGCCCCATTTGTTTATTTTTATTTTTGTTTCATTTGCTTTTGGTATCTTACATAAGTTTGTTGCCTAAGCCAATGTGCAGAAGATTTTTTCCTTGTTTTTTTTTTTTTTTGAATTTTTATGATTTCAAGACTTACATTAGGTCTTTAATCCATCTGTAGTTAATTTCCATATATGGTAAGAGATAGGGATCCAATTTCATTTTCTATCTACAACCATCCAATTTTCACACCATCATTTATTAAATAGCGTTTCCTTTCTCCAGTATATGTTTTTGTCTACTTTGTTGAAGATCAGTTGGTTATGGGTATATGGATTTATTTTTTGGTTCTCTATTCTATTCATTGATCTCTGTGTCTAGTTTTATACCATAAATATGCTGTTTTGGTTACTATAGCTTTGTAATATAATTTAAAGTCAGGTAATATGATACTTCTAGTTTTTTAAATTTTTTCTTAGGATTACTTTGGATTTTTGGACTCTTTTTGGTTTCATATGAATTTTAGAATTGTTTTCTCTAGTTATGTGATAAATGACATTAGTATTTTGATAGGAATTTTCACTAAATCTGTAGATTACTGTGGGCAATATGGTTATTTTAATATCAGTTCTTCTAATCTGTGAGAATGGGATGTTTTTCAATTTGTTTGTTTAATATATGACTTTTTCATCAGTGTTTTATAGTTTTCCTTGAAGAGATCTTTCACCTACGTGGTCAAACACATTCCAAGATAATTTTTGTAGCTATTATAAATGAGGCTGAGTTCTTGATCTGGTTCTCAGCTTGGTCATCATTGATGTATAGAAATGCTACTTATTTGCATATATTGATTTTATAACCTGAGATATTACTGAATTCTCATTTATCAAATCTGGGAGTGTTTTGGAGGAGTCTGTAGGATTTTCTAGGTATAAGATCATATCATCTGCAAACAGAGATAATTTGACTTCCTCTTTTCCAATTTGGATGCCCTTTCTTTCTTTCTTTTGCCTGGTTGTTCTGGCTTGGATATTCAGTATTATGTTGAATAGAAGTAGCAAAAGTAAGTGTCCTTCTCAGTTCTTAGGTGGAATACTTTAAAATTTTCCTCATTCAGAATGATCTTAGCTACGGGTTTATCATAGATGGCTTTTATTGTTTTGCAGTATATTCCTTCTTTGCTTAATTTGTTTAGGATTTTTATAATAAAGGGATGCCAAATTTCAATAAATGCTTTTCCTATATCTATTAAGATGATCATATAGATAATCCTTAATTTAGTTTATATGGTGTCCTTTTTTATATGGTTAGTCACATTTATTAATTTGTGTATGTTGAACCATCTTTGCATTCATGGAATAAAACCCAGTTGATCATGGTGCATTATCTTTTTGATGCTCTGTTAGATTCAGTTTGCTAGTATTTGGTTGAGGATATTTGCATATATGCTTATAAGAGGTACTGGGCTGTAGTTTTCTTTTCTTGTTGTGTCCCTTCCTAGCTTTGGTACCAGAGTGATACTGGCTTCATAGAATGAATTAGGGAGGATTCCTTCCTTCTCAATCTTTTGGAACAGTCTCAGTAGGGTTGATGCCAGTTTTAGTTCTGTCAGTGGACAGAAGTGCAAATTAAAACCACAATGAGATACCACCTTATCCCTGTCAGAATGGTCATTTTTACAAGGCAAAAAAAAAAAAAAATAGAAGTTGGCATTGATGATATCAAAAGGATCACTAATACACTCAGTGGGAATGTAAATTAGTACAAGGTCTATGAAAAGCAGTATGGAGATTTCTCAAAAAACTGAAAGTAGTTCTACCATTCAATCCAGCAATCTCACTACTGGGTATCTATTCAAAGGGAAAGAAGGCATTATATTAATATCAAAAACATACCTGTACTCATATGTTTATTGCAGCACAATTCACAATCACAAAATTATAGAACCAACTTATGATTGGATAATGAAATTGTTATATGTGTATATATGTATATGTATGTGTGTGTGCATGTGTGTGTGTGCATGTGTATAATGGAACATTGCTCAGTCATGAAAAAGAATGAAATACTGGGTTTTTTGGCAGCAACCTGGATGTAACTGGAGGCCATTATCCTAAGTGAAGTAACTCAGGAACAGAAAATCAACTACTGCATGTTCTTATTTATAAACAGGAGCTAAACTATGGTTATTCATGATCTTACTGAGTAGAATAATGGTCACTGGAAACTCAAAAAAGGGAGGGTTGGAAGGAAGGTGAGGAATGAAAGCTTACCTATTGAGCACAATGTACGCTATTCGGGCGATAAGTGCACTAAAAGCACAGACTTCACCATTATACAATATATCCATGTACCAAAAAATCCATTTGTATGTCCTAAAACTACTGAATTTCAAAAAAGAAAAAACTGGAGACATTCTGTAGAACTTTCTGGGGTTCTACATTAAGGAATTTTGCTTCGAGGACCTGAAAGTACCAGACCTTCTGGAACATCCCCAGAATAAGAAAAATAATAAATGAATAAATAAATAAATAAAAGTTGGAGAGGACCATAAAATCTTGCAATGCAGTAGGAGAAATTAAGCCTTTTTGAAAGCTTTTAAGCTATGTCCTAAGATGTTGCAGGCACAGTTACATTTAAAAAAAATCTGTAAGTAAAAATATGAATCTCTAAACCAGTACTGTTCTTTTTACTAACACTGAATCCCAAGGAGCCAAAGATTTTTTTTTAAAAACGGGAATTATATTTCTAGATACATGGTTACTTATATAAAGTGCAACCATACTCTATGATTATAATAATCAATAAGTATTCATTAAGTGCTACAATGTTTGTGATACTGTTTAATTAGAAAACTTGAATTGTGAAAAATTCATTTTGATAGGGAATTGAAATAAAAGCTATTTAAGAGTAAAAACAACTTTCATCATATATCTATTTACATTATTAAAGAAAGAAGACTATGTAGCAGGAGGAGGAGGAATGTGAGGAAGAAGAAAGGTAGAAAAAGGTCTCGAGCACAAAGGGTAGCACAGGAGAGCATATGCAAAACTACATACCTTGAGTCTTGCTCATGATGTTCAGATGAGACTCTGGACTTTGAACTTCTGAGTTGATGCTGGAAAGAGTTAAGACTTTCGGGACTACTGGGATGGAATGAATACATTTTGTATGTGAGAAAAACATGACTTTTGAGGGGCCAGAAGCAGAATGCTATGGTTTGAATGTTTGACCCCTCCAAAACTCATGTTGAAATGCAAGCTGTTAAATTTATGGTGGTGTTAGGAGGTGGGAACTTTGGGAGGTGATAGGGCTATGAGTACTCTGCTATTGTAGGTGGGATTTATGCCATTGTTAAAGGCCAAGTTTATTCCCTTTTGACTCTTTGCCCTTCCTCCTTCCAACATGTCATGAAACAAACAGCAAGAAGGCCTTCACCAGATGCCGGCACCCTGATCTGGGACTTCCCAGCCTCAAAAACTGTGCAAAACTAAACCCAATTTTAAATATTCTCTTATAGTAGCATAAAGTGGAGTAAGACAGCTGCATTCCAACCTCCCACATTTCCTAAGGCTAGACATACACACACAGACAGCATGAATGGCACCTAGGAGAAAGTTTGCAGCACCTGCATTGCCCCTGAGTAACCTTTAGAGAACAGAAGCAATAATGGACACAGCCATGTTTTTTTAGAAGTGCCACGGCCAAAGAATAATAAAAAAGAAGGAGTTTTGGTTACACATATTTCTCCATGTTCCAAAGAAACATGCAAGCCTAGGAGTTGGAAATATCTTCACCAAATTGCCACGTGTCCCAGTTTTGAGATGTTTCTTCAGTTGCATCAATGGCTATTTGCTCTTTTGAAGAAACTTTAATCACCATAAATTCTCTATGAGAGGGAATTTCAACTTTAGCAGATTTTTTTCACATCCTAGATGTTAACTATCCTAGTGAAGTTAATATTTTTCTCCAAAAGTCTTTTTCTCTTACTATATTTTTAGTGTTCCACTTAAAGTGAAAATTGATTAGTAAGAACAATTGACCCTTCTTTTCATTTTGCATTCTAATTGTTGTGAAGATACTTATAAGTGCTTATAAATCATGTGTTTTTTCACAGGCTTTCCTGTATTACCCTTCATGATTCCTGAGACCTTTTCTGCCTTTCTTCTTCCTCACGTTCCTCTTCCTTCTGCAACATGGTTTTCTTTCTTTAATAATGTAAATAGATATATGATGAAAGTTGATTTAAATAGTTTTTATTTCAATTCCCTGTCCAAAGAGAATTTTTCATGATTCAGCCTTTCTAATTAAATAGTACCACATATATGGTAGCATTCAATAAATACTAATTATTTTGATTATAGAGCATGGTAGAACTTTATATAACTAAACATGTATCTAGAAATATAATTCTCCATTTTAAAAAAATCTTTGTCTCACTAGGATCCAGAGTTAGTAAAAAGAACAGTCCTGGTTTACAATATTTTTTTTACTAGCTGATTTTTTAAATGTCACTGTGCCTGCAACATCTTAGAACACAGCTTAAAAGCATACATTCAAAAAGACTTTATCCTAAGGAAAATTCCCCTCTATCTGTGAGCCTATGAAATCAAAACAAGTTATGTGCTTCCAAAATACAATGGGGTACTGGCATAAAACAGACATTTCTATTCCAAAAGAGAGAAATAGGCAAGAAGAAAAGGACAATAGGTCCCAAGTGAGTCTAAAACTCAACAGGGCAAACATTATTAATTCTTAACACTTGCGACTCCTTGATTCCAAATCATGCTGTTTGGACATACTTGAGTAGCAGGTGGGCGCTCAGGCTTCTGGTGGTTCCACCCCATGGCTTTGCTGGGCACAGCCCACACCACGGCTTTTGCAGTCTGGAGTCGCATGTCTGTGGCTTTCCCAGGCTGAAGCTGCATGCTGGTGGTTCTATAGTTCAGTGTTGTTGGAGGAGGCCCTGCTCCCACAGCTCCATTAGACATTACCTTAGTGGAGATTTTCTGTGTCCCCCTACTGAGGATGCTCTGCCCCTGTGACAAGTCTCTGTGTAGGTATGAAGACTATCTGCTTCCAAGGTTGCATCTTGAATGCTATATCCTCTGAAGAGGAGGAATGTTGTGCCTTGCATGGCAGAAAAGCAGAAGAGAGGAAACCCACTCGTGGAATCCCTTTTCATAGTGGCATCAATTTAGTCATGAGAGTGGATGCTTTTGAACTCCCTAAACATTGAACTCCGTGAACAATTTCTATTTGGCCCCACCTCCCAAAACTCTTGCATTAGGGATTAAGCTTCCAACACAACAAATTTGCAGGAGACAAAAACACTTAAACCATAGAAATGGCATACCAGGTTGTCCTATGACATGAACGATGGCTAGAATACTCTACCTAAATCGTCCTTTGGAAGGACACTCATCCAAAAATGAAACTCAGCTGAAGGGATCTTGATGGCCCAATAATGTGTTCCTTTTCCAGGTCCAATGAGTGATCAGGGGTACAAAGCTTTGTCCCCTTACCCCTATTTGGGACAACTCTGCAGGATCTTCTCAGTCCCAGAGCTCCCCTTGGGACTTAGATCTATGTCAACAACTGCATTTCAGCCACCCAACCTGTCTCGGCCTGATTGTGCTTCCTTTATTCACTCATAAATTTCTTCCCTGGAGCACTCCTCAATAACCCTCCTAAATGCAAATCTTCATCTGAAAGTCTGTTTCTTTGGGAACACACCCCAAGATAGCCCTCAGTTGCCTTATCAGAAAAGTGAGATTCTTTTGGTATGATAATCTTAAAGATATCTCCTGGCTTTAGCATTCTGACTCTAAACTGTAGTTCCTGTGGTTCACGCCCATAATCCTAGCACTCTGGGAGGCTGAGGCAGGTGGATCGTTTGAGCTCAGGAGTTCAAGACCAGCCTGAGCAAGAGCGAGACCCTGTCTCAAAATATTAAATATTTTTAAATTATAAAAAAAGTAAAAATATAGTTCCTCATTCACCTCCTACAGCTACATTTGTTTACTTTATTCTGGTATGGAGTAAGACAATAAATTATATTCACTGCAATTACTGAATAGATTTCTACTAAGTGAAGAGTATGAGTTTTAGTGCGTGGGCTTTCAGTTAGCATAGAAGCTACACCGATTTTCTAAAATTACTTCAGGTTCTGGTGTACATTTTGCATAATATGGGCAGTGGATAGTGACTATAAGATAATTACAGCTTATTTTGAGCACACATACCCTGTAAATGTTAGGGAACACATATAATTAATAGAAGCACCTATACCAACAATTTTCACATTTTAGGAAAGACGTATGCTTAAAGAATTTTCATATAAATTGCTGTGACAAAAGTGGGAGTATGCAGAATACTGCAAATATGTATTAAGTATTACAATTTTTGATCAATTTAATATTTCATAAAGTAGAAAAATATACATAGAAATAATTTAAATCTTAAGAATTGAAACAAATTATTATTGATAGAGGCACCTAGAATGAGAATATTCAAATAATCAAAACATTCTATTTGAAGACCATTCTTAATGCAGATATTTCATATTTTACTGAATCTCTGAAAAGTCAGTGAAAATACTGAGAAAAGACACGCAGAGCTTTTAAAATATAAGAGAGGTTCAAAAGCTTATCGGATGTATATTGTCGACCCACAATATAAATGAAGTATATGGCTTCTTAGGAGACCACTTTTCGTAAAGGTTGATGCATACTTACTATAAAGTCCAATTTTTAAGATACATTTAATGATTCTAGTGAAGTTTTATATATATTAGATTCTATTTTTGCAATCATGTCAATGATAGAATAAGTCACAGGATCTTTAATGTTAGATGCTACCTTCTACTATAAATGTTGATACTTAAAAGATATTTAACTTCTAGAAAAGACTACTTTCAGAGTAGCTACAGTTTCCAATGACTTTCTTATGGATTTTAAGTACTGTAGTATAAATGACACAGTGCACAAAACTTAAATGATACATTGCACAGAAATACTGTAGGCTCAGGTTACTGTGTGAATTCTTGCAGCCATCAAAGTTTTACTGGCCAAAATGATGTGATCAGAGACTGACAAGTTCCAGCAACAGGGAAAATACAGAAAATCTCTCATTGCTTTTGAAAGTGCCACATATAAATGATAAATCTATCTCAATCAGATGATCTGTAGTGACCCTATCAACAGATTGACAAGTGACTAGAGGATTGACTAAATGGGACATTTGTTACTAGTCTCCCTATTTTGAAATGTGCATACACAACCAATGGTTACTTTTAGTTGGGCAAATGATACACCCTCCAAGAAAGGAGATTAAAATAGCCATGGCTTAAGAAAGAAAAATTAATCTTACCTCCAAATTTACAAGTGGCAGGAAATATTTATGTTGCTCATGAAAAAAAAAAAAAAGCCCATGCCAAAGAAGCTTGAGTTCATTCTAATCTATCAAGCATATATAGGTTCCTTGTGAAAAAAATTTATTTTACTTTTCAATACCTTCCTCATTAAAGTAAAAGAATTTATACTGGCCATAGATATCTTTTATTTTTAAATCGACTTAGAATATTGCCATACTCTGGGATTTATTTTATTTAGTGACATTCTTAAAGTCTATTTGATACTTTCTTCATTTAGTCTAAATGTATTGACAATGTCAAAGTAGAAACTAATTATCAGTGACTTAAATGTGAAACTTTGAGGGAAACAAAACAGAAAAACTCCAACCATTTATCATGCAATCTCGATATAGGTTCCAACCTCAACTTTTAAAACTGGATGCTTTCCTAGTAAATGTGAGGATTCTTTATTTTTCTGCTTTGTTTTTGTTTTGTGTTTTTTATCACTAAGAAAAATATATGATGATACTTAATACGGTAAGTTAATTTGAGTTTTAAAATTGGAGCTCAAGTTGAAAATATATTTATATTTATAATTCCATTTTTATCAAATAACATTAAAATAAAATCCTAGATACTAGAACAGTATATGTCACATAATCATCACTCAGTAATTTTTGTTGAATGAATAGGAAAATGACTTTAATTTAGTCTAGTTAATATTATACAATTTTAATGATATTTATTAATCACAGGAATGTTTTTCCTTGATGTTTTTTACGTTAGAATAACGTGATGTCTAGATATAAAAGCTACCCTTGTTTGAAAAATAAACTTTTATACTGAAGGCATTGCATTTCATAGTTGGAAAATCATTCCAAAGATCTCAAAAAACATATCATCTATGTCCTTTATTCAACTTAGATCCCTTACTTCCCACCATGAATTTTCCTTAGTTCCAAAGATGTATGAGCTTAGAGATTTTATTGTGCCTTCCTAAGACTCCTTGCCCTCTCCTCTAAAAAGCAGATATTAACACATATCAATTTATTGTCTCTCGGATCCAAATTCACTCTTCATTTCCTTTTATGTGAAAAAGTAATGGGGTCCTTTAAATGATTTTCCTTTGCCAGCTATTAGGAAAGATTGCTGGAAAGATAGGGCAGAAGGAACAGGTTTTGCTTACTGATTCTAGTGTGCCTCCCTGCAGCTTCCTGAAGCAAGTATAGCTCATTCACTGCCCAGCTCCTGCAGAGCCTACACCTTCTCTAGCACTTAGCTCCTGCAGGGAAAGGCAGCCAGCAGAGGTCAGCAGCTTCCCCTCAGGCGGTTTCATAGAGAAGTGTCTCCAGCAAGACATCTCCCCTGAATAGTCTTTCCTAGAACCCTCCAGGAGAGATCTTCAGCAAGTTCCATCACCCTGACACTATAGTAACTTTTCAGCTATTCAGTGAGCAGAATTCTCACCAAATGATCTGGATCTCAGCCTTGGAGGCAAGGTTCTTCACTGGGTACTCTAACTTAGCCCTAGGGGTAGTGGCTGCTCATTATACCTGATATGACTATGTTTTAGAATTCTTTTTATCTTTTTATGAAATAATACCTTGTTATTCCAGTCTCCTGTTATATTGAATAATCATTTATATTAATCTTGGCCTTTGATTGACATACCTCTCTTTTATTATGTAAGGATTATGCATGCTTAGCACATGCAAACTATCTGATGTGTTGCAGACACTCCATAACTATTATTTCTCTTTCTGCCCTTGAATTTTTAATATCATTGCATCAATCTCATGTTTGAATCAAAATTTACTTTATTAAATATTAGATAGTTTGTATTTAGGTAGAATGGTAGGATCTGTCAACACGAGTTACATTTTCTATTCCATTATACTAGCAAATTAATTGTAAGGAGGACAACTAGGTGACTTGTCTGTGAACAACTACAATTTAATTTGGGGAAGATTCTGACAATTTATTTTTATATTACTAATATTGTTCTTCCCTTTCTATATTCATTCACGGCACCTGCTACACACCAATCATTACTGTAAGTGCTGAGGAATCAGAATAAGAGGAAATTCAGGGTGCGATGATATTATAGCAAAGTAAAAATATAAAAGTAGTATAGTGCTGAAATTAGAATGAGGGAGGTAATAATAATTAGGGAAACAGAGAAAGTTCTCTCAATTCTGATTCTGTATATGAAAGATAGTAGGGAGAATGAGGAAAGGGTTTGCATAGAGAAGTCTTAAAGGAATTTTGATAAGATTAGATTGGAAAATTGATTTTAGAATGATAATATTTAACCAGACTAAAAGGAAAATTACTGAGAAGCATGTTGTAGGCAGAGCATATGTAAAAGCTTAAAGTCATTAGAGAAGCACAGAAAATTCAAGTACAGTAAATGCAAGAAGGAAGGAATGGTAGAAGACAAAGCCATGAAAGTAAGCTCAGTTACCTAAGTATTAATATCACTATCTTGCCATTCTAAGGTGTCTGAATTTTCAATGATGAGAGAATGTGGCGGGAAGCAAGGATTTTAGTACAATTACATGATCAGGCTAGTATTTTCAGAAAATTGTAACAACGGTAAAGAGAAATGATTGGAGGGTCACACCGAGAGGGCTGAAAAACAAAGAGGATAGAAAATATATAACATGGCTCTGGTCTAAAATAAGGTAGGGAGAGCAAATGAGGAAGACTAAAAAGACATTCAGGAAATGGAATCAAAGGTCTTAGTTAATAGTTGAATGGAAGGACAATGGAGAGAGGAATGAATGAGTCAGTGATGACTTCCATGGTGGTTGTATGGACAGTAGATGAAATGATATCACCTGGGAGGGGAAATTGAAAAGAAGATGATTTGTAAGGATGGTGGTAAAAGAGATGATCAATTCATTTTGTTAACTCATCATCAGTATATTTTATGTAAGTGGAATCAAGAAAAATCATGTTCACAGTACAGCTGGCCCTCCTTATCTGTGGAATCCACATCCATGGATTCAACCAACCGTGGTTCTAAAGTATTCAGAACAAAAATGGTTATGTCTGTACTGAACATGTACAGACCTTTTTTCTTTAATTATTTCTTAAACAATAAAACGTAACAACCGTTTACATAGCATTTACATTGTATTAGATATTATAAATAATCTAGAGATGATTTAAAGTATAAGGGAGGATGTGTGTAGGTTATTTGTAAATACTACGTCATTTTAAATAAGGAACTTGAGCATCCACAAATTGTGGCATCTACAGGGGTCCTAGAACCAATCTTCCACAGACACTGAGAAATGACTGTAATTTAAAAATGGGGGGGATGCTGTATCTGTAGCCTATTGCCACAATAATGCCACACTGATGATCCAAAGATTTTAGTGGTTTGCAATAATGGCATTTATTTTTGGCTTCTGCATCTATGGATAAACTAGAGTTCAACTGACAGCTGTGTCTACTTCGGATTGGCTCCAACATGTAGATTGATTGGATGTGGAGCTGCTTTATCTGCCTCAGCTGCTTTAGATCAGGGGCTAATCAAGCCAGGTGAACCTCCTGGCAAAAGATGGTGGTGCAAAAAAGTAAGCCCAAATACGAAACTACATTTCAAGCCTCTGCTCACTTCATAACTCTTATCATCACAATAGCCAAAGAAAGTCATGTGGCCAAGCTGGAAACCAAGAGGTAAGAAAGGACACTATGAACTCTACATGTTTTTTGCAAAGTGAAGGGAATAGGTAATTCATCACAGGAGATCTCTGTTTTCGTGTGAGTTGGATTTTTACTGGGCATAAGAAGATAGGTAGTAGAATGGAGGCTTAAAAAGTGAGGTAATGCGTGAGGGGGAAAGATATTTTGTTCTAGAGAAGAACTTTCCGAGGTATTTCCAAAAACCTGAGGAATTAGAGACAGGCTGAAAACTGAGAATTACTGCTAAACTAAGGCAAAACATTATGTGGATCTATGAATCCTTCTTTGACCTTGGTAAATGGTTATAACTTTGAACTCTTGTTGTTGCTGTCAACTGTGTATTTTATGTCTTATTTTGATGGTACTGTAAATGAGTTGTTAGAATTTCATTTTCCAGAGTTTGCTCCTATTATTTGGAAGTATACTTGATTTTTGCATATTAATTTTATATTTCATAGCATTTATAAATTAACTTATTAGTCGAAATAGTTTGTAGATGCCTTTTGATTTTATATATATATATAATTATCTAACAATAAAGACAGAATTTACTTTTTTAACAATCTTTTTGCCTTTTATTAATTTCTCTTCCCTTGTTATACTGGTTTAAACTTTCAGTACGTTCAATATATCATTGAATAGAAATGATGAAAGCAAACATCTTTGCCCTGCTTTTGACTTTAATGGGAAAAGCATTCAATATTTCACCATTAAGTATGAAATTAGCTCTAGGTTTTTCATAGGTTTTCTTTATTAGAATAAGGAACATTTCATTATTTCTAGTTTGATTAGAGTTTTAGCATATATGACTGTTAAGTTTTGTCAAGTGATATTCCTGCATTTATTGAGATAATCATATATTTTTTCTACTTTATTCTATAAATTACACTACTTTTGAAATAGTAAAGCTTTGCCTTTTTAAGCTAAACTCCACTTCACTATGATGTATTGTGTTTTTTATATATCGCTAGATTTGATATGCCAATCAAAAAGTTTTATATCTAAGATCCTGAGGGATATTGGTATGTACATTAATTTTTTTTCATATGTCTTTCATGGGTTTTGCTGTCAGGGTTTCTTAGCATTCTAAACTGGCTTGGTAGGGAGATCTTCCCTCTATTTTCTGAATAATTTTGTACATAATTGGTATCATTTCTTCTTTAAATGCTTGGTAAAGTTCAGTAGTAAAATCATCTGGGCCTGGAGTTTTTTTGATTTTAGTAATATTATGATTACCAATTCAATTTATTTAATAGAGATACGGCCATTTATGTTTCCTATTTATTTTGTGGCCTTTGATTCATTGTGTTTTCCAAGGAATTTGTCAAGCTTATTGATATAAAGTTATTCATAATGCTTGATTATTTATCTTTTAAGTCTGGAAAATACATAGTAATGCCTCGTGTTGGTAATTTGTGATTTCTTTCTATTTTTTTCTTTAATCGGGTTTATCATTTCTATTATTGTAAAAGAACCAAATTTTGATTTTACTAATCCAATGATCTCTTTTTAATTTTATTGACATCTTCTTATAACTTGTTTATTTCCTCTCTTCTAACTGATTATGTTTAATTTGTTCTTTAGGTATAAACTTGGATTATTGATTTTAAGACTTTTTAATGCTCTAATATAGCTATTTAAAGCTCTGAATTTTTCTCTGGAGACTTAACTGCATCCATAAATTTTGACATGATATATAACCATCATCAGTTAATTTAAAATATTTTCTAATTTTATTTGTGATTTCTTTTTGATCTATGGGTTACTTAGAAATATGTTGCTTAATTTTCAAATATTTGTATTCTTTGTGCTATCTTATTGATATATAACTTATTTCTATTGGCATTAGAAAATATACTCTACTATTTAAATCCTTTAAAATACATTGAGTCATATTTTATTATGCAGAATATGGTTTATCTTGATAAGTATTCCATCTGCAAATTGGAAATAATGTATGATGTGGAGTTCCGGGGTATATCAGTTAGGTCAAAGTTGTAAATAGTGTTATTTCTATATTCTGTGTTTTTACTATTTTGTCTAATTGTTCTACTAATTACTAAGTAATTACTATTACTTACTAAGAGAATGATAAAATTCACTTATTTTGTCCATTATTTGTTTAATTCTGTCAATAAAGCCTCATTAAATGTGAAGATCTGTTACTTGGAGCATGCACATTTATCATTGTCAAGTTTTCCTGATAAGCTGTTTGTTATTATGAAATGTCCTTCTTTTTCTCTGATGATATATCTTTTATTGTAATCTTTGTCTGCTATTAAAATCATTACATCAGTATTCAAGAATGTGTGTGTATATGTGTATATATATAAATTTATTTATTTATTTATTTATTTTAATTTTTTGTATTTCAGCATATTATGGGGGTACAAATGTTAAGGTTACGTACATTGCCCTTGCCCCCCTCTCCAGTCAGAGCGTCAAGCCTGACCATCCCCCAGACGGTGCACATCACACTCATTATGTATGTATATAGCCATCACCTCCTCCCCCTTCCCGTCTGCCCAACACCCAATATATGTTGTTCCTGTGTGTCCACTCAGGTGTTGATCAACTAATACCAATTGGCTGGTGAGTACATGTGGTGCTTGTCCATCCATTCTTGGGATACTTCACTTAGTAGAACGGGTTTTAGCTCCATCCAGGAAAATACAAGAGGTGCTATATCACCATTGCTTCTTATAGCTGAATAGTACTCCATGGTATACATATA